>JABFQC010001607.1:0-18685 GCA_022817085.1 Psilanteris sp. ZL-2020
ATATTATATCATACGGTCGAGTATCAAAATTAATCGGATTACTCTTTTTGATCTTAAATTAATATCTTTAAATCAAATGTTTAATGCAAAATAAATTAAATTGATTAACAGTCTTTATCAAATTGCTAATTACATTAAAGTATTTTTGCAATCGATTCCGATCGAATTTCAACTTGTCGTTCGGTTTTTTTTTGCTTTTTGGTATTTTGGCATTTACATCTGTTTCAGTAACTTTTTTGAGCAAACTGTAGAAAGGTTCTTATCGGCGCGGTTGATGCACGTCGTGGTTCACTTTGGAATAGGTAAGGTGTCCAGGTACTTATTCAAACGTAACTAGGTCGCCACGTCACGGCGGTGAACGTTGCGAAACCGGTTCCGTCGAGTAATCCTGGGAGGACACTAATGACGAAAACGAGCAAATCCATGACAATGTAACCGACCTATGTGCAATAAAAAACTACATAAGTATCTAAAGTTCAAAACTCGAAAGTTGCTAACTCTCAATTTGAGCATCTAAATTACCTATAAAACTCATCTGACAAAAAGTGAAAAACATAATAAAATCAGTTGAGCGGATTGTAATGAAAAATAAGAACCATAAATTAGTATTGCAATTTAATATTAGAACCCAAAATTTATATCTATAATCAAGTATTTATTACAGAAATAAAATATATGAAGCACTATATATACACATACATATATTCGTTATATTCCAAAACTGCATGATCTCTATAAAATGTGGAAATATCTTAATTATTATTACTACTATTAAAAGTACTATTGGATAACATAATTTGTGAATAAATATGAATCTTATGCAATTGTTATGAGACCGCAAAACAATTTAATGGCAGTTATAAATCTACCTCTAATTTTGCTGAGATGAAATGAAAATTGTGGAAATTTCGTGCTTGAATGCCATTAATTTTTTTAATTCCCTTTTTTATTACTATTGTTTGCACGTCCATAATTACGGAGCAATCGTGTAATTATTACAAAAAACGAAACATTTTATTATAAACCAAAATACGTTGATACAATTGTTGATACAATTTGACACTTACATGCATAAGTTTGCTATGATGACTGATCTGGTCGTAATCGCGTTGCTCACTTTCTTTCTGTTATCTTCATGTGCGTTTCTCTAATTGACTGGTACATCGGAAATGTAGGTCAGTGGGCCTCGGCACGAAAGTATTATGTCAACCATAAAAGAGATTCACTTTCATAGGAATCAATAATTTGTGCCGGAGAAAGGAATGCCGGTAATACCAATCGTAAATTATGATTCTGGTTAGTTAAGATGAAGTCCGATCATTTTTAAGGTACATTCTTGTGACTACTGACACACAAAAGGTGCAACATCCGCGGAGGTGTATCTTAATAATTAAATAACTCATAATATAATTTGGGTTTTCGATATGCGAAGGTGTTAACAAATTTGCATGATAATGAAATCTTATCAATTGATCTTTATTCATGAATTTGATTAATCTTTTATTTATCTTCAATTGAAATATTAATCTTTTATGTTTATATGATATTATATACTTTTTATAAACAACTCAATTTTTTTGTTATTTTACATATCATACATATATTTGAAGTTGTAATTATTATTTACTTTGCCAGTATGATTCAATTTATGATATTGAAGAACAATAATGGGATAGATGAATGGCACAGAAATTCGGACTTTGGGAGTAATATTTATTTTAGAGATGTTAGTAATACACTTATCATAATTAAATGATATTTTAATATTATTAATAGTTAAATTAATAATTATTAATTTAGTAATGAATAATTTCTAACATTGTCTCGTATTACTTTTCTGGTATTTTGTTAAATAATAACAAATTTGTTAATTTACATATGTCAACGGACCAGTGGATTTAAAGCCATGTAATTTTTATGTATAATTATATTCTGCCCGCAACTGCTGTCATATTTGTTTTACTGATTCATTCCATTGCGTATGAATTCTAGTTATTTACGCTGAAAAATTCTTGCTTTTAGAACTTGTGTGAATAATAGACGTTCGTGAGTAATTGTAATAAAATAAAATATTAATTTTGAATATAAAATCCAAAATTCAAATAATTAAAACAATTGTGTATTACACAACAGGTTAACTCATTAAAACTTAAGATCCATATTTGCGCCATGAAAAGTCACGCAAAGATTATTAGAAAATTACCTGCGGTTTCATTCGGAAGTTAGGATTTGTGTGAGTATGTTTTCACTTTTGTTGATTCAGCGCACTTTTTCGCTATGAAGTATGCATTTTTATTGTGCAAGAAAGCACATATGACGCAATGTGCAATAATTAGAATTTGTATACCTGTAGATTAAGCGATGAATTTAAATAACCGTGCAAATAAAAGTATAACTTGATTTATAATTAATAAATTAAAGTGATAATATCCTAAAATAGATAATTACAGTTTAATTTTATTAATTACATTTGTTAAACAACATGACGCAACATTCAGTCATATTACAGATCGATTAATCGTTATACATTCAACATTTAGTCATTTATATATATATATATATATATCACCCTTATAGTTATATCCAAACAGGAACGTTGCAGTGTGTATTTCAAATCTACAGGGTCAACATCCTTTAACTGAAAGAACTATTAAATCCTTCGAGTTGAATGTATACATTTATGGGTAACCCCTAAAGTATTAATTAGATTAATCGTATCTAAATCTATGGAAAATAGAAAAGTCTAAAGAAACAATACTTTAGAAAGTAAAATATTTTACGGATCTAATTTAGATGCGGATCCTCGTTTGATTCCCGTACTCCGATCAACAGGTTTGGGATAACCCACATAATAGGTATCCGGGTTCAAAGCCTCTACAAATTACCCAAACACAAAGAACCCTCGAAAAAGTGTTTAAATCCTAATTATATAATGACCAAGTATCAATCATATAATTCATGATACTATTTGTTGTGAGCACACGACTCACGGCAAAGTGACGTTTTCTATAATCGAAGAATGAAAAATGCCTCGAAATGTCAGCTTTGAAAATTCGTATATAGATGATTTGATGTGCATTTATAACTTATTTCGTAATTCGATATTAAAATGATGTGTGCAGCTAACGAAGTATTTCCAATCAAAATAAGTCGACCAAGAATCATTAGTAATTCTCGGGACACGCGTGACTTTTGAAGCGTACGTCGGTGGCAGCTTTCGAGGTAGTCGAGTAATTAGCCAGCTCGGGACATTACGAATGATAGATACGATCGACAAAGCAAGACTCTTCCACTCTTTCAAAAACGAAAGTTCATCCTTTTCGCGTATTCCACGCGCGTGGTCTTATGTGCTGTCACAAGTTTCACTGTACGTTGCACGCATTTGTTCTATGACTATCGTTCGGGATGCACTAATCAGTCAGGGCGATCCTTGAAAATTTCAAATTTATACCGGCCTTCACTTTTTGTTCCGATTTTAGTGTGTATTAATAATTTGATGTCAGGGCTAAAGGATTAGGCTTTGGTTCGATTGTTAAACGCGTTGAGGGGGAGCGCGTTTTATTTTGAATTATTTATATTTTAATTTTTACTTTTACTTTTAGTCGGTTGGTCGAAAAGTTTTATGCTCTGACAAGTGATGCCGGTGGATTTTTGTTTTAATTGCATATGAAATGTGATATATTTTGTATTTAAGTAGCAAACTCGTTGTTGGCGGCATATAAATTTCATTTTAGGGATCAATTAAAAATCGTTATAATAATTCTGACAATAAACGAAAATATACTTTTTTGCATATAAAAATTAAAAACGTGATTTTATAATTCTAAATAAATATATTTGATAAATTTTACAGCATAAAGAAATGATTAAAAAGTTGGAACCAGACGAGTGGGGGGAGGGAAGCGATCGTTTGAGCACCGCTTACTTATTTCTAGGTTACACGCGCAACGAGTCGAGTTTCACTTTTTGAACGTTCGAAGCTGCGCAGTGCTGCGAGCATTCGAGCTTAGCTGTTTGGCCGATCGGCCTGGATTGGCTCGGCTCGTTGGTTTCCCGGTCGGATGCTTGTTATCTTTTCGACGTACATTGCGCGTCGTGTAACTATAAATTAAATTATTATCTTTTTTTATTTGATCAATTCAAATATTTTGAAAAACGTCACCGGACAATGGGTATTGGATTAGTTTTGATCATCCACGATATAAGTGAATTTATATTATGAACACTATATATACATAACTCTTTAATTATTTTGGTATTTTTTCAATTTTTGCAGGATAACAATATAATAAAGTAAATAATAAACATAGTCTAGTTATAAATTATAGTTATTGCAACGTTAAGTAATAATTTATACAACATTTTATTACTAATATATAATGTAATTAAAAATCATATAATTATTGAATAAATAAATAACATGCATTATTTGTAAAATCTCTTCTTTTGTTCGCAGAAACAGAATGGTATAATAATATGTATTAAACATTTCACTCGTGCTGAAATAATAAAATGTCTTATATAACATTTACAAATAAAATCCAAATACAACATAAAATAAAGCAGAAAATAAAATTTCACTTTTTAATATATTAGTACAAGGGAACATTCAATTCGTTATATTTAAATGTCAGAATTTGACATTTTGAACGTGATTAACCGTTGCAATTTAAACGATGTTAGCTACTGTTTGATATTGTTTAATGTGTGATTAGGTGTTGTCAGATCCAGCTCCTTATAATAACGCTTGGTTGTAAAAGGATTCAAAACTGAATTACAGATTTAAGTTTAGTCACGATCGATAAGCATGAATTTTATTTTTAAATGACTTAACAGTTCAAAATCATCATCAAAATGATACGACCACGTTTAAAGGGCATCAAGTTGATGTCTCAAAAAGGGGACAGACAGGTGCACAGTCGAGGATCAAACATATCAGAGCGTGGGATTAAATTTTTTCACACCAAACTATTAATATAAACTGATGTGATTTATAAAACGGCGTTATTCCGACTTTTCAATTCTAGACAGCTGTTTTATTTCGCTGAGTGTTTAAAATTCAAATTTACCTGAAATCAAAAGGAAAATAAGACGATCGTCGTCCTTAAGAAAGTGTTTCATATTTCGATTAACATTTGCTCACAACTTTATGGCTATGCATCTTCTTCCGAATCAAATTACACGTTCCTGTTTTATATATTTGAATAGTCGCAACCCATTGAATACAATATTGGGATTTCCCATTTTATCTAACAGGCATACTGATTCACCCTCTTTGTCTGTCTCTTTCTTATCCTTTCTCCCCCTGCTTATCTCTGTCTTCATGTTTGAAATTCTAAAGTGTATTACGTCACCAAGCACCATTTTAGATTTCAAATATTTAAACATGATCGTGTAATATAAAATATATAGGCATTTATTAAGATTATCGTTTTTTACTCAAATTCTCTTCGACTAATATTAATTACCTTATTTTCTTTAAATATGTATAGATACAATCCTTGACCTATCAAAACTATGAATTTTCGCATTCTCAGAATACTAATTTGGAGGCAGTTTGAGTATAGATTTTAAACAGCGAACAATGTTAAACACACGCTTGCTTTCTCTAATAAAAGTGAACCATACACTAATCCTGTACGCGAGTTTTTTTAAATGACCAGTCTTACGTAATATATTGATATTATTAAATGCCCTGAATAAAGCTGCAAATCGAATGTTACTTTGCATTAATAAGTATTATCATTATTTAGAATTAATTAATGATCAACTATAATTAAATCTTGTCGGTTAAAAGTGAAGTTTCTTTAAGTGCGCAAAATGCTCTTGATTTTATTGATTAATAAAATATGTTAATAAACGAAAAAGCGTAATGTTAATTACAGCACTTGAAATATATTGACTTCTCTTAGAAGTCATAATATTTCTAATTGAAATAAAAAAATTATATTTTATTTCTTTTAAAAGTATCTTTTAAAAGTATATTTTATATATTTTACAGATTAAAATATAATTGTAATAGATGATTAGATATAAAGTAGAAATTAGTTTTTATGCTATTTTATTTTGAAGGTTCGTTTAATTTCTTCTTGTTGATTTAAGGAGCCTTGAATCTTTTCAAGTATGAGTTTGTTCTTATATTTATAATCTTAATTATTTATATGCAAATTAATCAAAATCTAAATCAAAAATAAAAAATTAAATCAAGTACTAGTGCTTAACTAAAAATTATTTGATTTAGAGAATTTTCATTGCAAAAAGATTTAATGTTAATTTCTAATATTCAGTTCCTCTTACATAAAAAGAAGAAAATTAGTTTTATTAATTGTAATACACCCGTATTAATTGTAATTTTTTAAAATTAAAAAATTCTGCACGGAGAAAAATAATCTAGGAAAGTTTATTATAAAATAAAGCAAATGTACCTTACACTGTGAAAACTTTGAATTTATCTCACAAATTATAGTAAAATGTACCATACACAAGATGAAAATATTACTTTTTTCGTACATTTTTACTATAAATGATAAGAGAAAATGAAAGTTTTGCCAGTGTAGGTTACATTTGCTTTATTTTATTTTTCTCCGTGTACTAATATATAGTAAAAGGCATTATTAACGCTTTTTCTCTTTTTAATTTTTTTAGGGGATCAGTATAATTTGTGCATTACTTTTCATACAATTTAATGCATCATTATGCATCTTATTATTATTTTAACTTTGTTCAGGTTTAAAATTAAAATAGATTTAATATACGTTTATATAATATTAAGGAATATAAACACGAAAATAATATACCGCAAAATTTCGAATACGATGTAGTTGGACGAATCTTGAAAAGGATTTAACTTTTGACCAAAGTTTGGAGCAATATACATACGACAAACCTTACTAATATAGGTTAATGATACGATGCATATATATAAAATGTATTTTCTCACAAGTATTATTTTTATTTTATTTAATGCATATTTATAATTTATTTTTATATTAACTATAAATCCTGAATCATAAACCAAAAATCCAATAACCAATAAATAGTTAATATATATCATAATTAACCTAAATAAATGATTTTTATATTTTTTACGTTTATTGTCTTTAATTTTAGCGCGTTCATTAAAAGTCACAAAATTTTAATATATTTTAGAGAACAAATAATATTTTTTTTATATATTAATTAAAATCTTCAAATATTAATATATAATGATGAACGATATTAATTTTTACAAAGCAACAAACTAAATTTGAAAATTAAAATTTTAATTAAAATAAAACAATGAAAATATATTAAAATAATAATATTATCTATGTTTAAAGTTTAATGGTCAGACGTGTAATACCCCTTATTCTACGTAGATTCATTAGTTTACAGTTCTTTTCGCAACATTCAATTTTAAGCGCTGTTTAATATACAGTTTGCTGAAGCTGGATGTGTAATGTAATTTACTTTAATTCATTATTAAACTGCAAACAATTATTACTATAATCACGTGTTGAGTTTAATTTATTCATAAAACTGAGACTCATAAAATGCGAAAAATATTCAGTGGTATAAGATGAAATTCTGTTTAATGTAAAATTAAACTGCAAATGCGTGAAGTATTCTGCAATATTAAATTATGCTAGAAAGATGTCTAATTGTAGATAAAACTTATATAAAAGGTTTAACGCGAAATATGTAGCATACATTTTTGACTCGTTAGAAATCGTATTATTTTTTGAATGAATTATTTTTCGTTTTTATTTACGATAATAATAAAAGTAATTTTGTAGTGTATTTTGCCAAAGCATGGCCGTAAGATGTAAGAGGATCAAATATCACTGAATCGCCACGAAAGATGAAAGGAATTAAAATTGATAACAATTTCAAAGGCAAAAAGTGAGTCGAAGTTATCGATAACGTAAAAAGGTCGATTCACGAAATAAGAAAAGTGGAAAAAAGAATACGAAAAAGAAATGAGCGGAGAAAAGAGAAATTGAGCCGATCCGGTCGGAGGAAGAACGAAGAGTATAAAGAGATAAAATACAAGCGGGGCGGCCAACCACCTGGGTATTCGGTTCATGACTAAGCATACGGCGATCGTTGCTGTTGCTACTGCGTGCGGCCAAGCAGACAAGCCAGTCAAGCAAAGTAGGCTGTTATTTAACGATTTTAGTGAAACGTTCGCGGCGTATTATACAATCGGCCTAGATCCTGAGTCACGGATCGTTACGGATCGTGAGCGTTGCCAAGCAACAACTCTTGGTCTCTCGCGCGCGGCGATTGTCCGCGTGGCCGCGTGTCTTCGGCTGCCAGGATGATGATGACCGCGACGATGATGGAAACGTCACTTCTCTGCTTATTGTGCTTCTAATAAAGTATTTGCTCAACTCAACTCGGGCTGCGCAAAAATTAGCGTGCTTAATGATTAGTTGGCTTATAAACAAATTATACGCTCACAGGACTTGGCAGGATTCAGATCCGACTTGACAAGCATTTGTTTCGTGCCAAATTCTAATAAAGACTTATAACTGGCACTTTTAGTAACGACCATTTTGTTTGCAAATTCAGAAGAAATATAACAATTTATTAACAAATCGACATATAAATATTAATGTTTTGTTCACTAATTGCAGGGCAAACCAAAAGTTTGATTAAAAATTTTGAATTACGCAGTAAAAGGTACCGAAAATTTAGATATCGGTAGTGTACAGTTATCAGTAACGTTTAATGGAACTTTTGGTTCGTCCTGAGAATTTGTATGAGAATTCTTTTCTACGTGCAGAATTTTATGTTATTTTACTAGTTCAGTTGACATAACGTAAAATTATGTTTGAAAATAGGAAAATATATTATTAACAATTTTCATTATTTACTCAGGACTGTAAGAGAAAAAGTTGCAATTTATAAGCAATTTAAAATATTAATAATGTTATTTCGCAGGGAATTGCTACGTTAAGTAAGATATATATCAATTTGTATGATTATATTATTATGATATTATATATTATTTGTTCGTGCGAAATAGAAACCATCGAATTTTGTTATAATTCTGCTTCAGGTATAGTTATGTAAGGTAATAACGTTTGACTTGAAATTATGTGAAAGATATTATATAGTAAATCAATTTCAATTGAGTCTACAAAATATAAAACAATAAAAGACTTATTTCTACTATAATACACCTTAATTATTGTAAACGGCATACAGTATTTATATATATGATACAATATTTGTGTTAAATTTAATGTTATATGTATTAACTATTAATTAATCAAAAAATATAATCATTATGTTTGTTAACATATCAGGTTAACAATTTAATTTGGCATGATAATGCTATTATTTATTAAATAATGATTAATCATGTAATTGTAAACCATTCTTATAATAAAATGTATTAAATAGTTTAAGTTAAACATTCAGTATTACGTGGCAAAATAATAATCAGTAAATTTGTTTTAATTGCGATAACTAAAAATGTTAGTTTTATTTATTATTCTCAAAATAATGCAGTATTAATCGTGTAATAAATATAGATAATGAATGATAAGAAACTGTTTATGTTTTACTAACAAAGAACAAGCTTTAGATCTCTTCTTTTTAACTTAATTATTCGCACTATAAATGAATCATTTAAATATTATTTTAATAATTCAAATATGCGTAAATATCATTCATACGTGTAAAATATACTTTTACAAGTATAAATATGTAATTATTGTTGACATTCTGGTATTATAATATATTAATTAAATAATATAGTATCGTTTATAAAATTTAATACAAAAACAAAACTATGATTATATAAACATGAACAATTTTTAAATATACGGCAGGAAAACAAAGTGCTGTATTTAACAGTTTTAATTGTTATGAATTAATTTTATATTGTTTTAACGTAAATATAAATTATATTGCGATTTTAAAGTGACACACGATACGTTTAATTTCAGAAGGTTATTCATATAAATCAATTAAAATATTGATAATTCTCATAAATTACTGTCTAATCAAACAAGTATAATTTTTAAAATTCATTAATTTCTATTTATCATTAATAACATTAGGTTGCATTTCATACGAAACAGGTTTATTATAGCTACTTTCTCTTACATTAAATATTATCAGTTCATTGTTTTCGTGTATAAATTTTATTATTATTTTCAAAGCAGATATGGGCTATTTTTCAAATAACAACATAATCAAAGGCAAATCAGATTTCAGTGTCTGTATTGGAGGTTGATAGTAGAGGCGGGTAGCGTTACCTTGTTGGTCGACCAATAGAACAAAAAAATTCATTAACCAATCTCTGTAGTTCTTTAGGTAGGGCTTGACCTGCGAATAACCCAAATGGTTTACCGGACGTTTTTAACAAAGCTGAGAAATATTAACCATTTACGAGACAATTTACTTGAAATTTATCTTAAGGAGGAGTTAACTATTATTTTCTGTACCAATGGAAAGGAAACGGGAACAAGTATTATGTCAGGTAAAAGTTGACCTGATGAACGATAAGTTTAAATTTAGGGTGGAACCACCGTCCAATCCTCTTATCTGATCAACTCTGCAAAGTGAAACTCTTTTAAGGATGAATAAAGTCCGCAACTAGATACATTTTAATAGACTGCAATTTGTTTTTAATACATATATATATATATATATAAAACTCATGTTTCATTCATGTATATGTTTTTCTTATACATAAATTATTTTAAACAAAGTTTGGGTTTACATAGGATATGAACCTACTAATGAAGCGGTATCAATAATTTAAATATTGCTTAAAATATTGAATCTGAAATACGTATCAAATGTGTCCGATTTATATTTAAAGTCTTCATTAATCGTAATAAAAGAGAAAAGAATTGTTGGTTATTTCATTAATTAAACTCGAATTGGCTTAAAATAAGTTTCAGAATCATTTGTGCGATGTAAACGACGATGAACACGTAGGAAATAAAAAGTATAAGAAAACAGAATTGCAGTTTTCATTTTCATTAAAAAGAGAGCGTAACTGAACAAATGTCGTAATAGATCATTATCGTTGGTTGGCGAAAAGAGAGAAATTCGCGTCTCGCCGGCATAGCGAGCCGCGAAAAAAAAATACCCCGCGCGACGCAACAGTTTAGTAAATGTTATTATTATTTAATGCCGCCGTCGAATTCGTTCGTTTACCTGGGACTGATGTGGTTCGCGCGAAAGCCGACAGCCGTGACCGATAATGAGGATGTGTCAGCGGCGCTTATCTCGATTCGAATTTCCGGCTTTGACGAATAACCCGATTCTGACTTCTCCTAATCAGATAACGACAATTAACTGTGAAAATGAGCCGATCGCGACGTTTCCCCGCGTGAATCAGTTCTTTGCTTAAGATTCGGTCGATCCGCTTCACGCGACCCCGCAGCGACCAAATTGATTCGTCCGATGCGTGACGCGCGCGTCAAATCACGCTGCAGAATATCTAGATTCCCAAATCACGTGGTTGCACATGATCGCGTGATCGCGTGAGCGGCGCGGATGTTGCCGAGATTCCTCTCGCATTTGTGCATTATTTAAACGTTATTTAACTCATTACTGTTGCTGAATTTGACGCTTTCACGTAAACATTACGACGTTAATTATCACATTGGTAAAATGATTTATGAGTTGTCTTTTATTCATAGCCGCGTCGTTCGAACTTCAGAATTTTCACGATATTGTAAACATAACATTTACATTGTGCGATAACGTTTCATACATTTTATTGCAGTTTTGTGTAAACACGAAGGAATAAAGTAGCGAACTTCAATTTACATATACTGCTTTAGACAACGTTTAATCTGTTGATTACATTTTTTACACATTGGTTTATTCAACTTCATTGTACATTTATAAATATTATAATTATTATTACACGCTTTATACAACAAATTCTTGTTTCGTAAGTCAGAGGTTGAAATTTAATTTTACATTACAGTCAATTACTATGAGGCACTGTATTGGTACTTTTTTTATTATACTTTATAATACAATTTCAATTAAGAATAATTTTAATCAAATTGTAAAATAAAATGCAACGTTTACTTAAATCTAGATTTAGGGAGATTGATTTTGTATTCAAATTATTGAAAACTATATGTATTGTATATGACGATATTAAATATATTATTTAATACTTGGAACAAGGGGTATAAATGTGGCAAATAAATGCGAATATATATAATTACCTGATATTATCTTAAAATTTATTAGTATATATACAGCTTAATTCCTTATATTCCCTCGAAATATTCATGACTTTACTGTGTAACAGTTTTACGTTAATTGTTCAACACTACTTAGTGTTTCATGAATGAATAAACTTTTTATATAATTAATTGTACATTCATCGTTTTGACTTTTTTTATAGTTTAAAACATACATTTGCCGCTATAAACACGGCTAACAATAAAATGGTTTCGTTCTGTATTCCAAAGCAATGTGAAAACCGATACTCGATAGATCGATATCTGAAAAATAGTTGTTTATTCAAGGGAAAAACGTAGAAGAAGGGAAGTATCATGTTCTAACATATTCGTGTTAACCTACTCCTTAGTAAAAATCTATAGTTCAATATGTACGTTTCTAAGTTAAATTATAATAGTTTATATATATACTGGATGAATAGCAATTGCTGAAAATCGTTTAAATTAAATTGTTTCAGTATCTAATCAGATATCTTTAAGATTTATTTAAACGAATCAATAAATCAGCTGTACGTTGATTGTAGGTAATTACTTGATTTATATCTGTCGTTCAGTGTGGCTGTTATTTTTTTTAATACGTCATAGTATGGATTGGCGAATTTTGAATTGTCAAAATTAAACAAATTTTTATTCTCTCAAATCGTTCTCTATTCCTTTTTGATTTAAATAAAATTAATTTGATTAAGACTTTATGTTGTTATGTTATACTTGAATATGGCATAAATAAAATGATAACTATTTTCGATATTTATAAAACTTGATTTTAAATCATCTGCTTGCTATAGTTCTTTACTGCACTATATGCGTGCGAAAGTGGAATTCTTGCGACCTTTGTTCAAAACCTAATATAGAAGTAGAACTATGTATTTGCGAGAGTATGTAAATTTTAATGTACAAACGAACGTTAATGATAATTTATATGTCAAAACTATTTTAAAGAACACGAGACACAGAAAATATGTGGTTTGAATGAAAAATATACGTGTTAATCTGTTGTAATGCTTTAATCACTTATATTGTACGAAATTGAATATACTCTTTTCTAAGCGTTGAAAAATAACTGGTGCATTTTTTGCAGTGATTTGTAACCGACGTAGACGTCTAGATGGCTTGTTTGGATTAAAATGAAACGCGGTTTTTTGATAGAACACAAATATAAAAAAGTACCAAATCAATATCAATAATTTCAATAGCTTTTAACACCTTATCTTAACGACACGCATTTTCGAAGTTGTCATGATACCTTTCAGCCCGAATATACATCTTAAATTGTGCCATATCATACAATCGCGCAAGTCCCAAGGATTGGTTAAGATCAGAAAAGCGTCCCGTGTTATAAATTTCTCTATCAAACTGTAACATCGCAATTTATTGCAAACACACAACTAAACATAAATTAGCGGCAACGTATACAGTCTTTATACAAATGCTGTATGAAGGCACGAATAGCGCGCCGCGTTTATGCTTATAAACATTTCTTTGGCTGCAAAAAATAACGGAATACAGGATAAGAAAAAAAATGTATTCAGATCAGCTAAGCGGCACTGTACGCGCGAGTCGGTCAAAATGCATATCTAATCGTTAAATCAACCTTTCCCTTTTTCTTGCGTTCTTACGACAAAATAGCGAATTCCTTTCCCTCTCGTAAGCTCACAAAGGCAGACTGCCGTGGCTGTAGCGCACGGCGACTCGGCATCCACCTCGATAACCGATCAAGCAAGCCAGACCGGCTAGAAAACCGATTACGCCACTGTCTGTTTACACTGGAAGTACTCGACTGTTCGCGGTCGCAGCGATCATTTTTTCCAATTTCAATTATTTTCTTTATTTTTTATTTGCACGCGCGTAACGTGAGCGCACTTCAGATGTAGGTCTTGGATGAACGGTTGCATATTTAACGCGCCTAACTCTTGTCACCGTAATCCGCAAATCGCAGTTCGGCCGATTCCAGCGCCGATCCGGTCGTTGCAATTAATCGCATAATTGGAAACATTTATTTGTAATTAATACATTTCGTTTGGCGTCTGACAAGCTGCAACGCTCGATTAAGGTTTGTCCATTAATCGATCGGTCGATTCGAGTGCAAGATAAAAAATAGTCGCTTTCCCAAGTTTGAATTCTATCGTTTCCAGTTGAAATGTTTTCGGAGATTGAATGCACCGGCGGCGATGCGGGGGGAACCTGTCGTGATAAAAAGTGAAGTTAAAAGGGAAATTGAAATAGGTCAAATTCGTCGGCGTTCGAAGCCGTGACTTCGGTATTCATCGACCATCATTAGATTGAATTTGGTGGATGCCGCGCGTCTCGAAGACTCGGTAGGAGTTGGAACTCGACGGTGATGTTGGTGCGCGACGCTGTGCCACTTTCACTTGACATTACATAACCGACTCGTACGTACCGAAGCTCAAGAAGCTAGCTAGGGGAACTGGGTAAATGGGAGAACCATGCACAATCTAGACGATAACCACGCGTAGGCCCAACTTACGTGTGTTGGGTGTACCTTTTATGCCGACGGTCGCCTTGAATCCCGCCGTCGGACTCGCGATCCAAAAATTCGGCCGTCGTCGAGCCGCCAATTTCATTTCACTTTTTAGAATAGATCTCCTATTGTTCGAGGTGTCGGAATCGTCAGGCATTTTTGCTGAAAACTGCGAAGCCACTTGTATAGAAACGTCAGTCGAAGAAGAGTATACGTTACGCGCGTTTTAATGTAAAATGAATTATCATCCGTGCAGCAATATTGTTTCCATTCTTGTAACTTGCCACCTATTGATATTACGAGATAATAATACAAATTATATAATCATAATAACGTTGTACGCAAAAATCAATTCAGAATTATATAATTGCGCATTCTCTGTCAAATAGCCTGCTTAATTGGACAAATTTATAATCGTGTTATCACTTATTTTCTCATAACGAGTCGTTTTCAGCGTACGTGTGTGTTACGATGATCGAATAATCGGCACAAAATATTGGATTACACGTTCGTTCTCTATTAAATTTCGTATCAACAAAATATGCCGTTTGACATTTAAAGATACTATTCTGTGACACGTAATTTTCTTTGTAAACACTGTGTGTTGCGTAATTCGAATAGATGGATCTTGCTATGATTTGTTATAGATACCAAATTCGTTTGTCGATTTCGATTGTAATAATTGTATTACGAAATGATTACACGGTTTGTGTCAGACGGACTTTTGCGCGTTATAAAACGTAGCGTCGTCGGCGACTTTTTTTCAATTTTGAAAATGTACCAAACACCGTGACAGTAATTAAAACGGTAATCGCAAGGACGCTGTGCGACTGCTCGTTTAGTTAATAAAAATTGCGTCGGCTCGCGTTATATTTTCCACGCGAATCGAAAGCGATACACTTTTTAATAGAAAAAAAATGCATGTATACCCATAAGACACTTTTTTCCGATCCAATTCAATAACGCGAATAATGTTTAATTGATCGAACAAAAAATTGCTTACGCATTCATTATCCGCCGTTGGTATATTCTATTAAAACTAGTATTATGTCGTGCATATTATATTATACGATAAAGTCGTGTTATATCATTCATTTTTTCGATGGGTCACTTCGTTCTCCATTGACTTGCTTCGATGCTAATTTAGGCTAGGCCTTGTCACTCGAACCGCGTGGATTCCGCGCCGAGGTGTATAATTATACAATAATATAAAGCATCGAGAAAGTGAAATGGCAGTCTTGTAGAATTGGCGGCGTCTCGGACGCGCCTTCGTCGACGTGTTACGTTATGCGGACTTAGGCGAAAGTGACTTCAAGGTCGTGTGCGCGGCACTACGCCGTTTCTAAGAACGATAAAAATGATCACGCGTGTCCCCGCGTTTCGAATTGCCGGACCGCCGTTCCTCTTGGTCTCGTGCCTTGTTTTCGTCGTCTATTTGTTTCGGGCTATGCGGAAGAAGGATGCGTCAAATATTCGAGGACCGGTTACCGAAAGACCTTCCGCGCGTATTCAGTTTCAAACAAACAAACCAACGGCGAGGCGTTTTCGCGACAGCTGGCCAGTGTGGCGAGATATTTCCGTTGATTAATTGCCTTTAAACCAAAACGTATAATCTCCGCCCGGGCCATTTCGCTCGCTTACTCACGACTCTAGAATGCCAATAATCGCGAGCGAATTGTACCTACGCAACGACAATAACAACAACAACAACAACAACGTCGGTGCATTTTAAGAGAAACTTTCGCGTTACGTCGTACAATCGAATAATATGTAAAGCTAAATTGAATACACATTTTAATATATTCGCCAAGTACAAAAAAGCCGTGGTTTATAATAGTATGACAAAAAATCAAATTCATTCTTACATTATACAATTGTGAGCCGTGCTTGTAAAAACATAATTTAATTCAAAACTTATAAACGGCCTTACATTCATCATTGTTTTTGAAACCTGAAGGTTTTCCTGTTCGAAAGAACACTTTCATTTTTCGAAAACTTTTCTTTTCTCGTTCTTTGCTCAAAGAGATTTACTGATATCGTTTGTATTGTATTATTTAACGTCAGAAATAGGATATTGTTAGTGGCATTGAAATTTAATCTCCTCGAATTAGGCGTATTTGTATTGAAAAGAACAATTTCTACGCTGACGAATAATATTTAAATCTCGCAGTCGCGCCTACACCGTTCGGCATATAATACGCGCACGCATCATTGTGCGCGGCAAATAAATTTGTTCAAAATTATACTGTTAAATGAATGAAGTAAAATCGAGAGTGAAATGAAAAAGTCAAAAGTCAGCGACTTTTTCGTCAAATTTATTGAGATTGGTTAGTCGACTATAACGCCGGGGAATATAAATAATTTCGTATCGTTTGTGTGGAAAAAAAGAAAGCTATCCGAAAGAAGAAAACGACATAAGAATTGAAAGTATTCACCCGACGCGTTTCATTCAATTTGAATGTTGGTTTTAATTTTCGTGCTCCGCGTGTTCTTTCTATTCTGCTCGTCGTTTTTCTTTATTTGTCTTTCTCTTTGTTACTTTTTTCTTTTCCTTCACGAAGGAGGATCGTTCTAGGGAAACCACTGCAGTGGATGGCGATGACCTAAATACGAAGTAGTGAAAGTGGCACGCTGGTCAGACACAGACTGCCATCACCACTCACCCACACACAGTCATCGGAAAGTCGGTATTTCTTATATATACGCTGCGCACAGTTCGTCACAATTGATGATATGCGCGTAGCACGCATGCGCGCTTATAGAACACAATCAAATTTCAAAACGCGTCTACGCTCGATTCAACCCCTTCGAGACGTCGCTGTAGTTTTATCGCGCTGTAATTCGTCGACGGGCGCGCGGGTGTATTTTAAGAGACACAAACTCTGCTAGAAAGTTTCTACGGTGTCTGAAATATAACGCCGAGCATGATAAACACGATTCCATTAATGAAAATCATTATTGTCTTTAAAGTGCAACGACACTTTATTCTAACACTCTTGGAAAATATTTCGTCAATATTTTGCTTTCAAATATTTGCTTACATTAAAAGCATCCTTTAACCTAAATAAATTCATGTTTTCAAATAATGTTAGTTAAAGATAAACTCGTATTATGTTCTGAGTAAATAATTCGTAAAAGAAGATATGTTTTTTGTAGAAAGTACTTTTCGTTTCTAATAATATAAATTCGTATTTTGTACGAACAAATACTCATCATTAATACGTGCATTTCGAGCGATCAAAGCGATTAGATATATTTCGTCGCCGACAATACGCTTTGCAATTAAAATATTAGATCTGAAGTTTGATGCAAACGCGTTATTGTGGATTTTCACGTTCATTTATCTTATTCTGCAATGGCTAATTATGTATTAACTTATGGCGAAACAACTTATACTAAATTTAATGGTTTGTATCGTTATTTGCAATATATCCGAGCGAAGATTAATTAACCATTCTGAAATAAGAAGAGAGGGGACGCGAGCGAGCGTTTTAAGATAATTAGTTGTTTTATAATTATAAATTATCATGTTGTTATACTTATTGAAAAATTATCAGTCATAAAATGCTGGTGATAATTAGACGAAATTTCATGCAAACAATAACAGTGTATCTAAAAAGGAGCAGGATTGTTTCATTTATCAATGGAATGTGTAAAAATTACATCATTACTATTTTAATAGCAAATTTTTAATAGCTCGAAATATGATGCTGCGACTTAAACATTTAAACATTATGGTATCGGTTGTGTAATACCTATAAAAATAAACTGTTAAATTGTAAATATATTTAAATTGCATTTTATTGCGTATTTATATTTAATGAATTGAAATTACTTTTTCCAAGAGAAAATTTGTTTCCAAATTTTCACATTTTATATTCATTTTGTATAATCGTGTTTATGCACATTATCTTCCAACGATACGATATATGATATCAACTTATTTCTTGCGAACCAATAAAGATTTGAAAATGGTTAAATTTGTATTCATTGAATT
>JABFQC010001608.1:0-18683 GCA_022817085.1 Psilanteris sp. ZL-2020
GGTCAATCCCGGTCGTAGCCAAAGCGTAGAACCAGTTCAGAGTTCAAGCACCACTCCCGGCCTGGCGATCCAATTGGATTGGACGTTAATTTGAAATTTAATGTTTATTTAAATAAGCCCAACAGAGGTTGATAGAGACCAATCGAACTATCTGCCAGGTGGGGACAACCGCTGTTATAAAAGACCACCTGAACATGGACGTTTCTCAGTACGGCGAGTCCTCGTCGACCGACCATCGCAACCACCACAAAACACCGACAGCCTCGATCCCAAAGACGTAACGAATCGTACAAGTCCGAGCGTTCGATTAATGTAGTGTACGACAAAAAAGTGCTAGATTATCAGCAGGTGGTGTCGCGATTCGGATACAGTTGTTTGACCAAGAAGCTGCCGCAATGGAGAATTCAAGTGGCGTGCGAAAGATCCCTTCGGTCGCCCCGGAAGACGAGATCTGCATTTCGGGTATTTCCGGTCGGTTCCCGGAATCGGACAATATGCGACTATTTCAAGAAAATCTGCACAACAAGATGGACCTCATCACCGACGACGACCGTCGTTGGAAGTTAGGCAAGTTGAATTTTGGATTCGGCGTTATTTTTGGCTTAGGAATGTTTTTGGAGAACGCGGGAGGGTGACCTTTTGACACTGCAATATTGGTCCCGTGTTCTTTTAGGCTTCTTTCGCGTTTTGCATTTTTTTTTGACGGAGATAATTGTTTATGACGTGATTTTATAAGGAGGCGATGTGGTACTGGTATATTATGGGTGCATTTGCAATCGACTGCGCGTCGTAATTCGGTGGTTCCAGGATAACAGTGGGTTGGTAATTATTTAAAATGGCGCCAATTTTTATCGGGGCAATCGGAGGGACATTTGGATAGGTTTGTTGACACTTTTTGGTTTAGGATTGGAATAAATAAATTTGCCCTTGAAAATCATTGATAACACTTTTTAATCTGAATACATATGTCGTAAAGGTCATAAGGCGATTCATAAGCATAGATAAAATTAACTAGAAAAGTTAGATATTTATTGTTTCGCTTATTTATTTACTGGTGATCGTCCTTGGTTCAAGGTCAAGCTTATATTTTTGTATTTTATTTTGTTTACATTTTGTTGTTTTCTTGTTTATTTTATTTATTTTTTTTTTGTGAATAAATGATAATGATTTTTGGTAATGAATAATGTTAATGACCAAAATTTACTTTTGTGATTTCAGATCATCCCGAAATCCCTCAACGTACGGGAAAGATCAACAATGTCAGCAAATTTGACGCTTTATTCTTCGGTGTGCATTTTAAACAGGCGCATACTATGGACCCTATGTGTCGTATGCTTTTGGAACATACGTTTGAAGCTATCGTCGATTCTGGATACAATCCTCGTCAACTGAGAGGTACAAAGACGGGTGTGTTCATTGGTTCCTGTTTCTCGGAATCTGAGAAAACTTGGTTCTATGAGAAATTGCAGGTTAATATTTGTTGTACCTTTATTCACGCGCGCGCTTAATTGAAATTCGTATTTAAATTTAAGAAAAATTGTAATTTTGTTTTTCAAATTGAAATAAAGAATTATTTCAAAATTGATTAAACTGTCTTAGAAATGATAGAAAATTAATTTTGCCTTGATCGTAAATGAAAATT
The DNA here is from genome assembly GCA_022817085.1 of Psilanteris sp. ZL-2020. Lineage (NCBI taxonomy): Eukaryota > Metazoa > Arthropoda > Insecta > Hymenoptera > Scelionidae > Psilanteris > Psilanteris sp. ZL-2020. Next base: position 1,643 of record JABFQC010001608.1, read on the forward strand.
GTAATTATATGTTGGTCAACTATATATCAAAATATTTGTTAAGAATATAGATATGAATGAAGTTATTAACTTCTGAAGTAATCAAACAGATTATAAAAAATGCGTTTTTCACCGCGAAATATACATAGAAAATTTACTTCTGTTTATTAACTATTTTCTTACAACTGGGATACTGCAAATATGCTATAAAATGTGTCAAATCAAACATTTCTTTTCATAAAACGTCCGCGCTATTTCGAATTATGGAATATATAAGAAATAATTATAGTATGAAATTAATTGTCTTTGTAGACTGAACTAAAAATTGTTGTAATCTATGGTAAAAGTCAGTATAACAGATTTGCTACAAAATAGCTGCTGAAATTGAAATATATACCATTTTATGGTAACCACTGAAAGCATAATCCGTTTCATAAAGCAACACTTTTCTCCCCGTGCTTAAAAAACTTAAAAGCGTTTTTCCAGCACATGCTATTCATCAAAAAATTATTCGATAATAATAATCGTACGAAGGAAAATGAATTAAACCGCATGAAAATGATTCAGTCGGATTGCAAGTTTTGCGTGTAAAAAAATTAACGAAAATTCGTATCGTCTAATTCACGTCGATCATCATAAATTATACCGAATGGTAAAATACAGTCAAACGTGTTTGTATTAATATTTCATCCGTTTCTTTGCGATGCAATAATTGGATTTAAATTTACAACATTTAAACTATAACGATGACACCGAAAGTTCACTTTTCAAATATATATTTTACTAATGTAGGTTAAAGTCTATTAAAGCATTAGTGATAAGATATTATCATATCGGACTTATTTTAAATTGCGACTATTTTAAAAGTATACAGTATTCCAAATAGATGTTATTCGTTTGACAGAATTGATAATCAGTTTTCGTTTGCGAAATTTTTTGAATATTCATTTATTCTAAGCAGAAATTCGCGCTGCAGTAGGTAATTTATGAGCTGATACTAGTGAAAATTAATTCGACATGATTGTTAAGGATAATGAATTCATACACAAGTATAAACTGTGTTCGTTTAGGTCACGGGTGCAAGTAAATAACACAAATTAAGGAACATGTTTTTTTTTCTGAGTCATGTTAAATATACACCACGAAGACTATTGACCAAATTACATTATGCAAATAGGAAATAGTGTGAAATTGGAATATTTCATAAAATTGCTATTTCATATATATAATAGTGAATGAATAAATGAACTATTAGAATAAATTATTATATATATATATTGACAAATTTATATATATTATTACGTATAAAATAATATAAATAATAATAATGTATTAAAAGCATGTTCAATATTTAATTTCAGCTTACTTGAATTATTATTATAAATTCTTCTACGTGAATGTTTTATTAGAAAAATATTTAAAAAAATTATATTAAATAAAATAAAAAATAAATTGTATGAAAAATATAAATAATTAAAAATACAATAATTAGTTCATCTAATGAGTAGAATTGATATATTTTATGTACTGATATTTTCAATTATAATTATTTGTCAAATTAGATATATATTTATATATAAGAAAAAAGAACTTTAAGAAGAATAATTATTATTTATTGAAATAAAAATATTATATACACTCATATAAGTAAAAGAAAGTTGAATAAAATTTATTTTTTTATATATTTTGATTATATATAGAATAATTTGAACATTTTAATAGAAATGCATGACCTTTATGATACGCACGTTGGATTGGAAATTATTGGAAAAAATAGATTGGAAAAATTAGCATATAGTAAAAGAGAATTGGATGGTATTTGGTGATGCAATTGCATGATGCAAATGTCTGAAAATCTGAAGACACAGTTATTCGTTAAAAACAATTCTTCAGGTTAATGGATTTGGTATCACCGGATGCAGTCGTGCTATGCTTGCGAACAGAATTTCATACTGGTTGGGAATTACGGGACCAAGTTATACAGTAGATTCAGCTTGCAGTTCCAGTCTTTTCGCTATTGAACATGCTTATAGGGCTATTAAAGAAGGCCTTTGCGATGCAGCTATCGTTGGAGGATCCAATTTGGTACTCCATCCCTACGTATCTTTGCAGTTTTCACGTCTGGGTATGTACATAAAATTTAACCATAAATCCAGATTTATAGTAAAATACAAACACCATTATTTTCAGATGAAATTATGTTTTTTTTTTGTTGTTGTTACAACGAATTTAGACTTTTTCTATTAGAGTCGAGAAATAAACAATATAATTCTTCTTTCAATCTAGTTAAAAAATACCGTTTTTGATATGTCCATTTTTTCACTTCACTGATCGCCCTTACCCTAAGGGATCAAAATTCCACCTTTCATTTTCTAAGGAACACTCCTTGCTTAACGGCTGCATTGAACAGATCGAGCTTGATATTCGGAACGCGACAAACATCACGTTGTCAGTAGGTCCCCAACAGGAATTCAATCCTAGTTTGATGCGTTTTCCATCTTCAGCGAAGAAATTGACTAATTCTGGTTTATTCTGATTTTAGGTGTGTTGTCACTGGATGGTCGTTGCAAATCTTTCGACGCCGACGCCAATGGTTACACGCGTAGTGAGGCAGTCGCTGTTATATTCCTTCAAAAAGCTAAAGATGCTAAAAGAATATACGCCACATTGGTTCACGCAAAGACCAATTGCGATGGGTTCAAAGAACAGGGCATCACGTTCCCATCAAGCGTCATGCAAAGTACACTGTTAAGGGAATTTTACCAAGAATGTGACATCCCACCGTCTAGTTTGAATTACATTGAAGCCCACGGTACGGGAACCAAAGTCGGGGATCCAGAAGAAATTAATGCTTTGGATAACGTATTATCTCCAGGACGAACCACCCCTCTAAAAGTTGGATCCGTCAAATCTAACTTAGGTCACTCTGAACCCGCCAGTGGTTTATGTTCAGTAGCAAAGGTGACATTTGGAATTTAATCTTGAATTCAGTTTCATCGATAATTTTACTTATGGTTCAACGTTACAGGTTATTATTTCCATGGAAAGTGGTAAGATTCCTGCCAATCTGCATTACAAGAGACCACGCGAGGGAGTGAAAGCTTTGGAAGAAGGGAGATTGAAAGTTCTTACGGAAACTACTCCATGGGAAGGTGGTCTAGCTGGAATCAATTCATTTGGTTTTGGAGGAGCCAACGCTCATATTTTACTCAAATCCAACCCGAAGATTAAAGTCAATAATGGTGCACCTCAAGATGACCTTCCACGACTGGTTTGTGTGTCAGCTAGAACCGAAGAAGGTGTAAAAACTCTGTTGGATGATGTAAGTTATGGCTGATTTGAATGATAGGAAATGATGTTCCATTGCACTGACTATCTTGTTTCGTACAGATTGAAAACTATCCTATTGATGTTGAGTATATCAGATTGTTGCATGATGTGTTCTCTTATGACATCTCTGGACATATTTATAGAGGGTATACTATAGTTGGTGGCAAAAATCGCACGGAACCGATCATATCCAGCATTCAGGAATATCCTGGTGCCAAAAGACCCGTATGGTTTGTGTATCCTGGCATGGGTTCGCAGTGGCCAGGAATGGGTAAAAATCCTATAGTTTGATGTGGCATGTGAAGTACTTTTTCAAAATCACAAATTTGTTAATTATTTATATACATTTTAGGGGAAGATTTATTAAATATCCCAGTGTTTGCCAGAGCTATTGCAAAATGTGACAATGTACTGAAGCCAAGGGGTGTTGACATTTATGATATCATAACAAATAAAAGCCCATCAACCTTTGATAACATTCTGAACTCCTTTGTTGGTATAGCGGCTGTTCAGGTAAAAATTATTTAGAAACTTTATTGAAATTTATTAAATCAACAAATAAGATTCAAATTAATTTTTAATCTATATACGTCTAATAACAGATTGGTTTAACGGATATTCTGCTGGAAATTGGAATTAAACCCGATAAAATGATTGGTCATTCCGTGGGAGAATTGGGTTGTGCCTATGCGGATGGTGGATTTACCGCTGAGCAGATGGTTCTCTGTGCCTGGTCTAGAGGAAAATCATCCCTTGAAACTTGTCTAACACACGGCGCGATGGCATCAATAGGCATGAGTGTGTCGGATTTGGAAAAAATACTTCCCGCAGATATCGACATTGCCTGTCATAATGCAGCCGACAACTGCACCATAAGTGGTCCCTACGAGGCTGTGCGAGCATTTATTAAACATTTGGAGGTTCTTATACAATTCAAATTTATATAAAATCTTTTGTTAAGTTGAACTAACTTTCGTATTCTATTTTTTTAGGAACGTAAAATTTTTGCTCGCGAAGTCAACTGCAGTCAAATACCTTATCACAGCCGTTACATTGCAAACGTTGGTCCTAAACTACTGAAATATTTGAAAGAAGTCATTCCTTCCCCTAAACCACGTAGTACTAAATGGGTTAGCTCTTCCTTACCACAATCGGAATGGGCGTCTCCCAAAGCTGCTATGAATTCTGCAGAGTACCACACAAACAATCTTTTATTCCCAGTATTATTTGAAGAAGCTTCCAGAATGATACCAAGCGACGCCATCGCCATAGAAATTGCACCACACAGTCTTTTGCAAGCCATCCTGAGGAGGTCATTAAGTCCAAACGTCATGAACATTGCACTTACCAATCGCAGACACAAAAATAACATTGAATTAATTTTAAAAGCCATCGGACAAATGTACCACGTTGGAATGCAACCACAGCTAGCAAATTTGTATCCGCCTGTGCAATTACCTGTTAGTCGTGGTACGCGCATGATCTCTCCTCTTATCAAATGGGAACATTCAGATGACTGGTATGTTACGTCTTACAGAATGCAAGAAAAAATTACGTCTGGCGAAAGAGTAGTAGAAGTGACTTTCAGTGACGAAGACTATGAATATATGTCAGGACATATCATTGACGGAAGGATTTTGTTGCCAGCTACTGGATACCTGGCTTTGATTTGGGAAACTATTGGAATGATGAGAGGAGAGTTGTATACAGAAGTATCAGTAGTATTCGAGGATATTAAATTCCTGCGTGCTACCAACATTCCAAAAGAGGGATCTGTAGAGCTTACATTGATGGTTCAGAAAGGAACGGGTAGATTTGAAGTTGTAGAAGGTGGAGCTGCAGTTGTTACTGGAATGATTCGCGCTACTTCAAATGCTGCAGCAGAAAGGATGAATCCAGAAGATATTCCTAAAATTGAATGTGAAGAGGAAATGAACACACGTGATGTTTATAAGGAACTCAGATTAAGAGGATACCATTACACTGGTTTGTTTAAAGGAATTAAATCGGCTAATATTAAAGGAGTAAGGGGTCACCTAAAGTGGTCCAATAACTGGGTTGCTTTCATGGATAATATGTTGCAAATGAAAATCCTAGGAAACGATACCAGAGGACTGTTTGTTCCTACTGGAATCCAGAAACTTGTTATTGATACCAAATACCATTTGAACCAATATCGCATTATGCCAGAAGATGCTAAAGACTTCCCTGTTTATGTTAACAACGAAATAGATGTGATTGTCTCTGGAGGAGTTGAAATTCGAGGCTTGAAAGCTAGTGCGATTCCTAGAAGAAAGCCTGCTGGCGAACCTGTCCTTGAAGAATACAAATTCGTCGCTCATCGTGATAGGAAAGAAGTCACACCATTGGAAGCAGTTCGTCTGTCGATGCATATTGCTCTTGAAAATTCTTTACGCATCAAAATTAAAACTTTGGAGTATGTACATAATGATGATAATACAGACGTTATATTTTCTCCCATCATTCTGGAAACACTTGGAGACATCCCATTGATGCAGGCAGATGTTAATATTGTATCCGAAACCTTTAGTAGTTCAGAGATGCCTCAAAGTATAAACATCGTAGATCCTAAGAGAATTAATGCGGAAACTAAAGCCATGATTTGTTATGGTCACAACTTGTTAACGAAGCAAAGAGAATCCACGTTGCATCAAATGATTGTTGCATTGGAAACTAGTGGTTTCTTGATGAGTCGTGAATCCGGTCAATCTGTTGACGTTATTCACAAAAATGCAGAGAATTCTGGTTTAAAAATTATCATGGAAAAGAAGATGGGTGACGAACTGTTGATACTTATGAGAAAGAGAGATAAAATTAAGAAGACGGTTGTTGTTACAGTGGATGACAAAAATTTCAGCTGGTTGGAGGATTTGAAGAAAGCAATAAAAGTCGAAAGTGAAAAAGAGGTTGCTGCTTCAGCGAAAATTCTTGTAGTAGCGCAAGGAAACTTTGAATCGGGTTTGCTTGGGTTAGTGAATTGTATTAGAAAAGAACCAGGCGGTGAAGCTATAAGAGGTATACTTATTCAAGATACAAAAGCTCCCAAATTTTCTTTGCAAGATAATTTGTACGCTGAACAACTACAGCTAGATTTAGCTTTGAATGTATTAAGACCTGGAAGAATCTGGGGAAGTTACAGGTTATTACTATCAATGTTGTACTTATTAATAGTTTTAATCGATTGATAATGATTATTTATTAATAATTTTTTAATACTTCTAGACATTTGCCCATACCATCTTTGGAACCACGTCCAGTACATCACGCCTGGGCTAATCAATTGATCAAAGGCGATTTATCATCACTTCAATGGTTGGAAGGACCTATCCCGGCAGGTTTCAAACATACAGATTTGGTTCACATTTTATACACTCCAATTAATTTCCGTGATGTGATGTTGAGCACAGGTAAACTTGCAACTGAAGTTGTTGCAAAAACGAGACAAATGCAGGAATGTGTAATTGGATTTGAATATTGTGGAATTGACACTAATGGTCATAGAGTGATGGGCATGGTAGATAGCAAGTGTATGTCTAATTTAATAATTGCGGATAAGAATCTGTCATGGTACATTCCTGAAAAGTAAGTAGTCAAATTTTTAGTTAGATTTAAGTTTCAAAATAAAATATTACTGAAATAACCATTGAATTGTCACGTTCCAATTAGTTGGAGTTTAGAAGACGCTGCCACTGTACCTTGCGTTTATGGAACTTGCTACTATGCTCTTTATCTTAGTGGCAAGATGAAGAAGGGTGATAAGGTTTTGATTCACGCTGGTAGTGGAGGAGTTGGACAAGCAGCTATCAACTTGGCTCTGTTTGAAGGCTGCGAAGTGTTTACCACAGTTGGTACGCCTGAAAAACGCAAATTTATTAGAGAAACGTTCCCACAAATCCCGGATGATCACATTGGAAATTCTAGAAACACTAGTTTCGAACAACTTATTATGAAACTCACAAATGGCAAAGGAGTGGATATTGTATTGAATTCCTTAGCTGAAGAGAAGTTACAGGCATCTATCAGGTGTTTAGCTCAAGGAGGCCGATTCTTAGAAATTGGAAAGTTTGACCTTGCAGCTAATAACCATCTTGGTATGGAGGCCTTCCTTAAAGAAATTAGCTTCCACGGTATTATGCTGGATAATATATTCCATGCATCCAAATCGAAGAAAGAATATCTGAGATATATGATATCAGAAGGTTTGAGGAACGGTGCCATCAAACCTTTAACAAAGAAAATTTTCCCAAGAGAAGACATAGAAACTGCTTTCCGTTTCATGGCATCTGGAAAACATATTGGAAAGGTATATAGATTTAATCCTCTTGTGTTAAATTATTTTAATATAATTAGATCCCCGATTCATTACTCTCACATATTTAAATTCATGTAAATTAATATTTTAGGTGTTGGTTCAAATCAGAGACAAAAACGAACCACTCGATGCTCCAATCATGGCATTACCCAGGTATTATTGCTTGGAAAAACATAGTTATATAATTTTAGGAGGTCTGGGTGGATTCGGATTGGAACTCGCGGATTGGTTGGTTCTTCGAGGAGCTAAAAATTTAGTTTTAACGTCAAGAACTGGACTGCGAAATGGTTATCAAAAAATGCGCATAGAATTGTGGAAGAGTTATGGCACTAAAGTTGTTGTCGTCTCTGGAAAGGATGCTTCGAAGGAAGAAGACTGCAGAGACATCCTGAAAGCAGCATCAGATTTGGGTCCGATCGACGGAATCTTTAACCTGGCTGTTGTTTTGAGGGACAGCATCTGTGAAAATCAAACTGAAGAGTTCTTTGAAGAATCATTCAGATGCAAAGCTTGGAGTACAAAAATGCTGGATAAATTATCAAGGAAATTGTGCCCGAATCTACGACACTTTGTAGTATTTTCATCTGTATCTTGTGGAAGGGGAAATGCTGGTCAATCGAATTACGGAATGTCTAACTCAGTGATGGAGAGAATTTGCGAAGAAAGAGTTGCTGATGGTTTGCCTGGATTAGCCATACAATGGGGATCTGTTGGGGATGTGGGTCTAGTTGCTGAAATGCAAGAGGATCATAAGGAATTGGTCATAGCTGGAACATTGCAACAGAGAATATTCTCATGCCTGAGTGAACTTGATGGGTTCTTGCAATCCAAATATCCTATCGTTTCAAGTATGGTGGTAGCTGAAAAACGAGCTGGAGGAACTGGAGCTGCTAACATCGTTGATACTGTTTTGAACATCATGGGTATGTCTGTAATACATACATAATGTCAAATTAAACAAAGTTAATAGTATCTATAGAAGATTTGGCAATTTAATAATTTATTTTTAGACGGTACTTTATGTAAATTCTCTTTGAACAGGCTTGAAAGATTTGAAGACTGTCAGCAAGCACACTTCTCTAGCTGAACTTGGTATGGACTCGATGATGGCTGTCGAAATCAAACAAACCTTGGAACGAGAATTTGAAATCTTCCTTACTGCTCAAGACATTCGAAGTTTGAATTTCGCCAAGCTTTTAGATATGGCTGCTAAAGAATTGGAAAATGAGAGGAAACCAGAGAGGGGTTATGATGAATCGATGACTGGAATGAAACTCCTGGTTCGAACTTTAGGCAAAGAATCAGTTAATCCAGATGTTTTTGTTAAACTGCCTACGAAACAAGAGGATGGAAGAGAAGAAGTGTTCTTGATTCCTGGAATCGAAGGACTGTCTTCAGTTTTTGCAACCTTAGCTCCAAAACTAAAGTCCCCGGCAACTTGCTTGCAACCTAATATTAAGGATATTGAAAATCCTACCTTTGAAAGTATGGCGGATAGCCTTTTACCTGTATGTATTATATAGACCATTATCATTTTTTTAGCATTCTTCGTTTAAAGTTAAATAAAATAATATTCTTGATTTCTGAGAGCTAATTGCTATAATTTTTAATAACATAGGGAATAATGAAGAGGAATAAAGGAAGAAGAGACTTCGTGATTGGTGGATATTCTTTAGGTTCAATTTTGGCTATTGAACTCGCCAGGAGACTCGAAGCTAATGGTTTATTGGGTCGTGTTGTTTTAATTGATGGATCTCCAGAATTGATGTACGCAATTAAAGATCAACAATTGCCATCGAATAATGATGACGAATTGCAAAATAATATTTTATTAGGAATCATGGATATTCTTGTTCCTTCAGCTACCCATGGGGTAAAATAACGTGGAAATTATATTATTCAACATTTGTTTTGATGTTAAGTCCAGTATATGATGTTATCATTGTTTTACAGCTGTTTGCAGCATTAGAAAAATGCAAAACGTGGGATCAAAAAGTGGAAGCATTACTTACAAGAGTATCTGAAAGCTCAATTGTAATATCATTCCAAGAACAGAAGGACCTCGTGACAGCTATGTATAAACGATTGAAAGCAATAGAAAAATATGATTCGAAATCACTTAAGCCTATCAAATCTCCAATTATACTAATAAAACCTACTCAAATAACCCTCAGATCAGTTTCAGAAGATTATGGATTAGGAAAAGTATTATTAATTATATATTTTAGTATAACTTTTAGAAAATTATAAAATAGAATTAAATAAAAAGTAAATTATAATTAACGAAATTGCGCATGTATACATAAAAAGAATGAATTTAAGATATTTTTAACATTTAAATTAAAATAAAATTAATAAACATTTTTGCTTCTTTCAGGTGACATCTGATAAAGTAGAAATTCATTATACTGAAGGAAATCACGTTACTATACTTGACAGTAGTAAAATCGCAGCTGCAATTAACGGTGACCCATTGGAAGATGCAAACGCATTTAAAGCGAGTATTTTAGAGGATGGCAAACTTTTGACACCTATTATTAGCGAAGGCTACCAGAGATCATAAATAAATCTGCTAAGAAATGTCTTATTTTATCATGAGCTTCATTAGGGTAGCAAAATTAAAAAGTGCGTGAACACTGCACTTAATAAGATTAATGTGTAAACATTTTTAAACATAATATAAAATGTGAATAAATTCAAAGGATTGATTAAGAAAACACATTATTTTGAATATAATTGTTGTATTATATTTCTTGAATCGTACACATAATGGTGCAATCGTTAAATCATCAAAAATTATTACATACTATAATAATCTACTCCACACATATCAGTTATTTATTCAACATAACTATTCTTATCATACTCATTCTATTATACATTCTGTTATTCGATAAAAAAAAATTTTCATTCATACAGATATCCATAATAAGCACACCCTCATATAGCAAACGAGATAATGAAAACTGAACATCCGTCGACCATTACAACATGGTCAAATATTAATTTCATTATCGAAGGAATCTTATTTTGATCGAATGTATTCATTACAAAATGCCTTAATATATTTAATAACGATACTGGAAATATACAAAAATAGCTCCATATTTATTGGATTTAAACATTTTTAAGACCAAATTATTTATTAACGATTTCTTACAAGCAAATTTGTAATATAAACACAATTGACAAAATTATTTTTTATTTTAGGCTAATTAATTGTTCGTTAAAATTAATTAGAATGAATATATTGCGCTCAATACAAATCGCAAAATCTTAAATATAGAATTAAAATATATGATTAAACAAAACGTTGCAATTAATATTCGCTTGTAAATTGGTAGGGATTGTATACACAAGTTTGAAAATCATATCACATATTTTTATATCTTTAAAAAACCAATTTACTTATATATCAACGAAATATCTGAAATTTTAAAATGTTATATTTAAAAGAGAAATTGATTATTAATATCTCATAAAATCGCTAACTTTGAGTAGTATATTTCTATTAATATCTATTAACATAAGTTATTAATATTATCCTTCTTTATTCTTCAATTCAACGAATAAAAAATTAAAATTATATTATCTATTTTATTATTATTTTTTAATATGAATATTTTGTATATCAGATAAATATTTGTAATATTGAATTGGATTTTATTAAAACTTTAATTAACAAACTTGTATATACCATCAAATTAATAATTCAATTAATTATAAGTGTTACAAGTTTTTCTTCTGTGACTTTTTAGATAATTTCTTACACAAACAATTCACTTATTATTAGAAACATAAAAGTTCCTATCAATGTGAATTTTATTTATAAGTCCATTGGTTCAAGCAATGGAACATCAACATCAGTAATCATGGCATTTAAATTCGGAATACTTTCGTTGTTATTATTAACGACAGAATTCTCGCTAGCAGACGCCACATTGTTGCCGCTGTTGTTATTTTCTTCCTCTGAATCATTTGGGATCGGTGTAGGAGTATCTTGTGGATTTGACAAAAGTCTTAAGTGTTTGTTTGGTGGCTCCCACAATACTAGAGCCATGGCGGGCCTTTCCCTGAAAGAGAAAATCTATACAGATTTAGGAACTTCTAAAAAAATATATCGCTAAAACTTAACAAAAAACTAACAAAATCTATGAAATAACATTTAATGTATATATTTTTATAATGCATTAACTAGTAATGTTTATAAGATATTAATGATATATAATGTTGAATAATTTTAGCAATATATTTTAAAAGAAACTAATTCTATTGGAAAATTTAAAGAGAACCTTAAATAAATCTGTTAATTTCAAATCACACTGTGTTCATTCTGTCAAAACATAAACACGATGAATTATGCATATATATAAATAGATCGGTGGTTATATAGGCACTGTTAAATATTCCCTGGAACCAATTTAAACAACAACAACAATAAATAGATCGGGACCCATTGATCAGATTTAAGTAGGTAGGTTGAAGGTTGCTCAAAGACATTTGGAAAAGCAATTAACAAATGTTATTATTTATTATAATTATTATAATAATAAACTTGTGAAAATCTTGTATTTTTGAATAATTAGATAGTATATTTCTGACACATTTTTAGAGATTATGAGTTATGCCAATATTTTGTAAGAATATACATAGCATATTAATATTAATATAAATAAAAGTATATTTATGATTTATATAATAAATAAAACTGTACAAATGTCATCTTTATACGAATTCAATGTGATAATTTTTAACAATTTCGTACTCTTATTATTATTTTAACAAGACATGATAAGTTATTTGCTTTTAATTAAAATACACATTAAATCAAAACACATTATAACTACAAAAAATGTATAATAAAGAATTATACTTAAATATTAAAACTTTAAATATTAAAACTATGAATTATAATTAACAAAAGAATATTATTATTATAATTGATTTTATAAAAGTCCATTGTTAAACAACCAAAAATTACAAATCAAATTTTGATATATAAAGACAATGAATGAAAACATAGGAAAACTAACTTACAGTTTTGATAATAATGATGATGGCAAGAGTGGTTCTTGTTGTAGTCTTTTGAGCTCTTCTGACATAACAAGGCGTGGTCCTTTTTTAGTTTCAGAATCAACTACTGTTGGTCCATCCATATCCAAGTCTTCAATAAGATTTATTTTATTGCAAATATTTCCTATTGGATCAAAGGCAGTTGAAGTGGAAGGCACTGGCTCCACTGGAACAGTATTCTTTGAACTTATATGCAATTCTTGAAAATGCTCTGCCATTTTTTCTTCAGTAATAAATTGTTTTTGTTGTCGCCTGTAAAATAATCATTTTCAATATATAGATATTACAAATCAAAGTCTCATGACAATAAGTGTGATATAATATCTTACATCAAAATACAGTTTTGATTAATTATGGAAATCTTAAAACTTAACGTTTCAATGAATCGTTTTATATTTAGTAAATCCAATAAGTTATATTTAATATTACTAATAAACTCTTTTCATATTTGCATTAACTATTTACTTTAAATTCTCAACTAGTATAACGTATACAATTATTATTCAAAATTTGAAGAAGCGTCTTACGGTTCTATTAAGTCAGCTAGTTCGAGTTTTCTTTTTTGATGCAGTCCAAATCCATAATTGATTTGTGGTCTACCTTCGCCAAATCTAATGATATTTGACTGAGATGTTTGAACAGACCATGGCATTGACATTGGTGGAACTTGGGGCATTTGCATCCATTCAGGGCTATCTTGGTCTGCATTCTGTTGCCCTCCCATCATGTGTTGAAAAATAGTTTGCGGCATGTGGTAATTAGTACCACCCGTCATAGCATTCTGTAATTAAAGTTTTTACTTTATTAATATGTTGTGCATTAAATTCAATTATATATAAGTTTGATAAAAGCTATTATACATTACTAAATAAAATTAAAATAAGTAATAAAAGTTAATAACAAAAATAAAATAATTTATAAATAAATGTTTTTCTTTTTATATCAATATTAGATTCGATATATTTTTAAACAATCAATATTATATACTAAATGTGTCCAAGTTAATGTGATCAATATTTCACACGTTGATATTCATGCAAACTTTTGTTGAAAAATAATAATTTTATATTTTATTTTATTATTATTAGATCTCAGTATTAAGTACATGATTATTTAACAAATAAAGTCTGTCCAAATAAATGTTAATATATATACATTTTAACCATTTGAATCATATTAACATTAAATATCACATATTATATAAATAATAATTTATTACAACATCTACTAACAATATTCCATATTGTTTAATAGTTAACTAACAAAATTCATTAAATCAATGGCAGATACTTATTTGTATTCTTATTTTCATATTATTATTATAATAAAATATACATTTTCTAAACAGTTTCAGTATTAAATAATAAGTAATACTCACCATTTAAAATGCTGAGAAATACTTTTCAATTTAATTTGAACCTGAAACAATGATTTGTTTCCATATTTAACAATAAAACTTCTTAATTGTTAATTAATCTTATTGAAGTTAAAATTTGAAGTGCACTAACTTAATTCTCTTATACAATGAAAAGCTGTTGACAAATAGTAAAATTGAAAATGAATATAATCATCTGATTATATCAATATGCTTAATTTATATTTTAAATCTGCAACGTTATGGATCATATAATTGTGTTTCACAGGTAACCAATTACATCAATTGATTACAGTATATGTGTGTATATAAAATATTTGCATTATGGTATATGTATATTAAAACAATTATTTTTGACAGTTCAATATTTCTAATAATCAAATTAGCTTATAACATATGATAATACGATCAAAATTAAAATCACAACATCATATCACGTATATTTCTGAGTTGATTATTTATTAAATCAAAATAATTGAACAGAAGGTCATCATATTTGGGTGATGGGTATGAGTTATTGGAACACCAGATTTTAATTAAAAATAATTGAAATTTCGGCCGTACCTTCGGATCCAGAGTTTTAAAACGCAGTTTATGCGCGTTTGACGAAATGTTTTCAAATATACACAGACGATTGTCTATGAAACCAGGAATATTTTGCAACAAAAAAAAATAATTACTATCAATATTCACTGTTACAGCGTCGATTTCTCACACCCGATCGTATAGTGCAAAGTTGTAGAATGTGGACTGTATGTCTGTATAGTTACGGTGAACGAGATATAGCGAGTAAGACCAAAGGCGAGAAAGAATCGAAACGCGCAAGCGCAAGGCACTACGTGAATATACGAGAAATTTCTCTTAAAGTTTGTATCTAAGCGCAGTTTATCTAAGGTATGGTTTTATTTTATTTTTATTATTTTTATGTTTATTCGGTATTAATAATTATAATTACATTGTGCATATAACCACTAAAGACAAGAACAATATAATAATTATAACAACATATTGTTTATGTTGTTGAATTTTGGTATCAGGGTTTAATAATTTCCCTACTTAACCATAGTTTATTGTTTATAAAATGGCAAAAGTATAAATATTTTTAAGATGTATAGAATTTAAAAACTAATTTAATAAATATTAGGCTTATACCAACGTATAGATAACATTGTTTAATTTATAGGAATATTTATATGCGCCATTTTACTTTTTAACCTGCAATTTTGCGTGATTATTTTTTTCTAAAATATCTGATTTTATATTAATAAATGTATTATTTTACACATTTTAATAAGTAAAAAAAAGGACGCACTGAACCTAAAATTGAGAAAATGAAATAATATTGCTTTTATAGGCTTTTAAAAATTTAGTGTTTATCATAGCGTGTTCGATTTCTAAAAATATTTTGTAATAATAAAAAATGAACAAACAGTTCTGAGAAAATTTTGTTTATTAATTTTGATTTATCATGATCCGCATTTCTTGTCTTGGCTCAAATTTTTGCGAATAATTTTGCACGCGTAGTGCAGTAGTCATTGAGCTGGAGAGTGGGGCGTGCCAATAAACCGGTTCCCTTGATTCACTTGATTATATAAATATATATAGGTATGTATATGCATAGCCCTATAGCCTCCGGTTGTTATTAGATTGGACCACTTTTGGGCGCCGTAGCTATTGGACTGTAAATGCAAATTGTGAACTAAAATTTTAAGTTGAAAGACCGAAAGTTGAGGGGTTGAGGCTAGAAACGCAAATTTCTTTTTTGATGGGAATGCGGAGGAGTTTCGCTCCCCTGCCCAACCCACACATTTAAATACGTATCCGTAAGTATATATTGATTATAGTCTATAACTGTATAGTGGTAGTATGGAATGGGAGGATGGGACAGGTAAGACCCTCAGATCTTGAAACTTTCGGAACTTATTGGTACTTACAATATCCGTTAGTCGCGCTATGAACAACAACATGGCGGTTTTAATTTCTTTTAAATTTTGTATTTGAAAATTTGTTACTAAATGTCAAAAATTAGCATGTCTATAAATAAGTAATAGTTAATATTAAAAAAAAATTTCTAAGGTATTATCCATGCTACTATTCCTAAATATTATTGAGAAGTCAAAAAGATTTAAAAAGTTTCTTTATGTCTACCATTTCATTTAGTTCATTAAAAACTCGCGAGGTTTGCCTGTTTCAGTTAGTCCGAATATACCTAGAGTGGTTTGGGGGTGTTTCTAAATTTTGTACAATATTGCCAAATTTGAGGAATTCTATATAATCACTATTTGCAAGATATATATTTATATATATAATTTTCGTAAAAACTGTTCTTTTAAATACGTCCCTCTTTAGTACTTATACAGATGTTCATATGTATCTTTAAGAAAAAATAAATATTTTAAACAATCTTTCCTAAAAATGTTGAAATAAATATCCCACTTACGTCTCACAGAAGTCCTAAATTGCAGTAACATTGAATGACAGTAATGGAATAAAGTTATTACAACAATGTTGAAAAATTACATTATTTATTTATTTATTTACCTTTCATATAGAAATGTTAGTAGACAACGCGTTGTCTACTCTTCTTGCCAACATTAAATGCAAAGTTTTCAACATTCTACCTTAACCCTGCTGAAAATATTGATATAGGATTTCTATTTAGGAATCTCATGTAGCAACTCAAATGAAATTATGGCAAACTAAACAAACTGATATCGTATTTGACGTAGAATATTTATATAGTATTCTTATATAGGATACCGATATAGATATATTGTATTTAAATAAATAAAAAAATTATATACGATATATAAATATTATTCATACAGAGATTCGAACTGAAAGACTTCACAACATCAGTTGAACGTGTTAACTACATCGCCACAACAACAGTTGATATTGAAAGTGAAAAACTTTTCTAATATATTCAAAACTTTTGTATAGCATATTAT
>JABFQC010001609.1:0-18681 GCA_022817085.1 Psilanteris sp. ZL-2020
GCTGTTAGTTATAGCGTCGTGGTAATGACTAGCATAATAATAAAAAGACGAGTAATAAAAGTTCTTAATGGAAGTAAGTAAGGATTCTAACTTTTACGTTTTGAATTAAAATTGTTAATGAAAATACAAATGTGACAATAAAAAAGAATTAAAATATAAAATTACTTTACATCTTAACTTAAAGTATATATAAAAGAAAACATGACTTTCTAAATTGATTTTAAGAATAATTTCTATTAAATGCCGTCTTTATCATTATAATCTCTCAAAAACAAAGTCATTTTTTTAGGAAATTTTTTTCAATCAATTCATAAAAACTGATAAATATTTTATATTAATATTATTATATTATTTTTTATTTTTCTGACAAAACGTTTTGATACAAATATATTCTATTTGCGTAGAATATCTTGAGAGAATATCACCTCAATTAATATAAACATATTTCAGAATGAATCGATGATACAATGGATAACCAGAATATGTTAACAAATTCTTGATTTTATTCCGTGCATGAAAATGAAAGATATGGGCAAACATTCAAATCAGTTATACTATTCAGATAGTAGAATCTAGGCAAATTTAAAAAAATTATGTATTGAAAAAAGCACTTATGTTTATACGTAAATGTTCTTTTTATCGACGCACTGTCTCATTTCAAAGAATATAAAAAAATATAGTAAAAATAATTCACGAAATTGAACATCCTTTTTAATATAGGTATTTCTAGACATTTTTAGCTTTCAAAATATATAAAAAATAAATTGTTTGAAAATGTTATAAAGACAAAGATGGTTTTAAATAAATTCCTTCACACTAAATTTAAATATAAAATAAAAACTTTCATGTAATACGCACTATAATGCTAGAAAAACAGTAAAATATGACGAAAAAAAAATTAATATTAATTTAAGCACTATTGCGAATATGATCATAAACACTGTATTATTAATGATATATTGTAATTAATGTAAATTATATGTAATTGCGTACATATAATTTAATTTAATTCAAGTTTAAAACAGATTAATAATATTTATTTATTTATAATAATTAATTTGTTAATGTGTTCATACATTTAAAAATACTTTACATTTATTATTTTTCGTCAAAAATTAGAATTACTTTGGATAGCTCCGGAACTATTACCATTGACTGTAACACCAGGTAGTGCAGCGAGCCAAAAGGGTGATGTTTACAGTTTTGGAATAATTTTAGAGGAAATTGTGGTACGTGGTGGTCCTTACGAAGTTGCAAAAAGTACTATGAGCGCCCAAGAGGTCGGTAAATGGAAAATAATGAAATATCTATTTTCGTAAATAAAAATACATTATTTTAGTAACATTTTAAAGATCATCACACGCGTGTCAGCCTCAGAAAATCCACCTTTTAGACCGGAAGTTACGCCGCGAGATTGTCCTGCAGATATTTTATCTTTGATGGAAAAATGTTGGAATGAAATTCCTGATGAAAGGCCATCTTTTCCAAGCATTAGAAGTACAATAAGAGGAATCATGAAGTACTATTTACAACATAATATATTATACCTATATAACTTTAATATATATTTTCAAAGCATTTTAACTCGTAATATCATGCTTTCAAACAGGGGTTACTGCGAAAACTTAATGGATGATCTTTTACGAAGAATGGAACAGTATGCTAATAATTTAGAAGCATTGGTAGAAGAAAAGACAGAACAATTAAGTTTAGAGAAACGAAGAAGCGAAGAATTATTGTATCAAGTTCTTCCTAGGTAAATATTCTTATTGAATTATATATGCGTCTAAACGACATACATATTTCGTTAATATACATATTTCACAGTTGCTAATTTATTGATTGTATATATTTTAAAAATTATATTTATTAATAATTTCATTTAACACTATAATTGATCGTAATCAATTATTTCATAAACGTCTAAATATTTAATATTGGTCACTTATTATTTAGTAACTAACAATTATTATCTTATATATATTTAAAAAGTATATTATTTTATACAAAAAGTTATAAATTGTTTTGAACAATAGTGATATTTGAGATAAACTTTAGTGGAATATTTTGAATATTTCAAAAGCTATTCCTAGCTGTATATGACTTTTTAATACATATTTCATGATATTTAAAATATACATAACTCCTGATATAATAGACATAATAAAGCATAGATACATATGTATTACTTGGTTGTCTTGTAATAGTTTATAATGTTCAATTATATTTTATAGTAGATAGAGCTATAAAATATTTTACTACTCCAATTTAATATTCTCTTATATCTGTGTATACTTTATAAGATGTCATATCGTATAACTATGTTTATTCATCTTAGCGACTTTTAATTAATCATAGAATTTAACTTTCATTTTGAATTTTAAATTTTCGAAAACTTAATATCGATTCATACATGTGGGAAAATTATCGAACTTATATATTATGCTGTTATTATAATTTAGTTTAATTACAATTTCTTCCAGACTACAAACTATTTCCATAAATATGTATCTTTTTTTGTTATTTTTTAATCCTAAACTTATGCTCTTTTACCCTATATTTCACCGCTACAAAAAAGTATCTTAAATATAACTTATTTAAGTCCCCGCCGCTGTCTTAATACAAGACATTGTGCACTTGATCCAAACACTTAGGCGTCTTCATTCAGTCACTTTGTGTCTTAAATAAGACATATTACATATATTTAGCAATGTTCTTTGCGAGTTGTACAATAATTTTTCTGCTCGTAAGATTCTCACTCGTCTTGAGAAATTGTCTAATTCTAATTCCCGAGTCAGAATATGAACGCTTCTCAATTAAGATGGATAAAAATTAAAAAAAAAATAATAGAAAATATCACCCTTGAATTCGAATTGTATGTAAATATACTAATACTAATGTGATTCAAGGATCAGGCAGTTTTAGGCAGTTCATAATATCATTGACGAATAGTTATGAAATAATGGTATTCGATATGTTTTATAGCCATCCAGGAACAACATTATATGCAAATTTGAACTTAATTTAAAATTTTCTATTACAATATTCTTACTGCCTGAAACTGACTAATCCTTGAACCAGGAGAATAATAAATGCTACTCCTGTCTGCAGAAAACTAAACTGAAAAGTCTTTATGTATACGGAGAAAAATATTTAGGACATTTTACTATAAAATAAAGCTATTTACCTTACACTGTCAAAGCGTACAATTTGTCTCATAAATTATAATAAAAATGTACTTAAAAAAATTTCATCTTGTTTATGGTACACTTTTACTACAATTTGTCTTACAAATTATAAGTTTTGACAGGGAAAGGTAGATTTGCTTTATTTTATAGTAAACTTTAAAAGATTATTTTCCTCTGTGTAAGAATTAGTATATCCTTCACCTACAAAAAGTTCAAGGTGAGTGAAAAAACCACACATTAATGACAAACTCATAATAATAATAACTCATAACACATAAAGTCCATGTCGCCTCTTATAGGCCATAAGCCGAGTACTTAGGAGCAAATCCATAAGATACAAACACTGAAAAAATAAAATAAATCTTACGAATTTTATTACCAAACCAGAGAATAAAAGAAAGATAAATATATATAAAAATGCAATGATTTATTAAAATTATTAATTTTAAATTTGTAAAGTTTATCAAAATAAATGGCCTTTCATTATAAAGATAAATTGCTACACACAGTTATATAATTAAATACATAAATTCGTGAACAGTATCCAAAAATGTGTCAATACTTAACGCAATCATTTTCAATAAACGCTTAAAATACACGGAATAATGAATTCCTTCATCAGCAGAAATAGCCAATTTTTGGTACAATTATATAATTGTATTAGCTATTTATGCTATTTTAAAATAAATCAGACTTATACTGAACATTTAAAAATTTATATTGCAATATTTCAATAAATTATGTTAAAATGATATTATGGAAATTTATATTTACTCCAAATCAAAATTTTTTTTGAATTTAAAATATATCATTTCATATAATTTATGTAGACTTCATTCTGTTCCTCGCCCATAATAGAATTTTCTTTTTTTATTGTCGCAGGATTTAAATTCTTTTAAATTCTTATTTATAAACATTCTCATTATGCATGCTAAACTGTGCTTGACTTTACAAAATCTGTTAACCTGGAACGCTGCTGACCAGCATCATCCATCATGAGGATATTGAAGATAACATCTCTTACACTGTCGTAAACGACTACTTCTATAAAAATCTAACTAATTAGATATTATATTTTATCATTATTATAATATGTTCTATTTATTTAATAAAAATTACTAAGATGATATATACGTTGATATACGATATATAATTGCTTCAATTCTTCTAATAACTATGTGTAAGTTTCGAATCTTATTAAGATTACATTTCTACCAATTGTTACACATTTGGAAAAGCTTTGTATGAAAACTACCAAGTTCCAGTCATGATTACATCATAATTATAATGTAAACTCAATACTTTCGTAAATCGCTATTTATATAATTACTTTTTTAATATATTTATTTATGCTGTATAAAATAAAAAATATAGAGCTAATATTATTTATAATATAATATATAATATTATATTAAAATTAATGTAAATCGTAAATTAAATAGTATTTATTTCTTCTAATAAAAAATGTAAATGTAGTTTAATTCAATACACTTTAAATAATACATAGCAATTAAACTAAATTCGATTTTATTGAAATATAACAACTAATTTGTTTCGCCAACTAAACGTTAAAATCACGTGTTGGTATATGCGTGTAACTTTATTACACCGTTGAGAGCAATTTTAGCCTTCAAAGAGTAAATCTTTTATAATTGTTTATAACGTCTGCATTTTCACAATTTACTTTA
Source organism: Psilanteris sp. ZL-2020 (assembly GCA_022817085.1). Taxonomy (NCBI): domain Eukaryota; kingdom Metazoa; phylum Arthropoda; class Insecta; order Hymenoptera; family Scelionidae; genus Psilanteris; species Psilanteris sp. ZL-2020. The sequence continues at coordinate 4,877 of JABFQC010001609.1, forward strand.
TAATAAGATGATAAACAAAGTTGTAATTTATCTTAACGAAAGGGACACATATTTAAAGGGTTTTAGTAATAATTAAAATGTTTAATTTATAAAGATTCTCTAAAATGAATGCATTTATAAAGTGTTTCGTTCCATCAAGATATATATTTTATTGATGTTAAAGATATCTTAATGGTACGTGTTAAAGGCAAGTTGCTTGTCAACTGATGGCAGGGGAATTAGTGCAACCAGAACAATTCGAATGCGTTACCATTTACTTCAGTGATATTGTTGGATTTACGGCATTATGTGCCCAAAGTACACCAATGGAAGTCGTTGATTTTTTGAATGAGCTATATAGTACATTTGATAGAATAATAGGATTTTACGATGTTTATAAGGTAATGTACCAACTTTGCATAAAAATTGTACAAATATTTTTGTAGAAATTTATTTATATTCAGTTTAATATTAATATTTGCATACAAATAAAGAATAATCAATACTGAATGTATTTATAAATAAATCTTCTTGTTAATACAAACAAGTTATAATTTAATTTGTCTTAGGTGGAAACTATTGGGGATGCGTACATGGTGGTATCTGGACTTCCTGAAAGAAACGGTGATGAACATGCAAGAGAAATTGGTCTCATGGCATTAGCTATTTTAGATGCAGTCAAATCATTCACTATTATGCATAAACAAGATTCTCATTTATGTGTTCGAATTGGTGTACACAGCGGTCCAGTATGTGCTGGAGTGATTGGCCAAAAAATGCCTCACTATTGTCTTTTTGGGGACACAGTTAATACTGCATCTAGAATGGAATCTTCGGGTCTTCGTAAGATATTATTTTGTCTATTTTAAGAAAATATAAAAATACATTGCATTAATATTTCAATTTAATTTAATTAATACATTAATTTTTAACTTACAATCCATCTTACTTTTTGAAAATCTTTTTTGAAAACAAGAGAAACGACAAATGTTAAAGGTTTCATAGTTGTTATTTTATTCTTTTCTTAACTGTAAATTCAAGTTTAAAATACATATTTTACTAGAAAAAAAACCATTATGTTTACATTTATATAAATTTTCTTCTAAATTAAACAATTTTTAAATTTTTAGTTATATAAATATAATTAAAACATTTTTTTACAGCATTAAAAATTCATACTACTGAAGCTACAAAAGCTATTTTAGATAAATATGGTACTTTTGAAATGGAATTAAGAGGTGAAGTAGAACTAAAAGGAAAAGGAAAATTAACAACGTTTTGGTTGTTGGGTTGTACTGAGCCAGATCCGAGACCTCCAACTCCAAGAAATCGGCGATACAGTAATTGTTCACATGAAAACAGTACGCTCAACCCCCTCATATTTCCTGAAATCAACAGTACAACTAATGGCCCCAGACCTAATAACACCTTTATTAACTTAGCGGAATTATAATCAATTAAAAATAAATAATTAGAAATCCAATTCAAACAAAATAGTATTTAGAGAATGAATGTGATAATTGATCTTATTGATAAACATTTAATGTTTCATTGTTTAAAAAAACTCCTGTATACACATAATTCTTCATGTAGAAAGTATGTAATAAGATTACTTACTTTAAACTACAATTAGTAATATATTTTATGAATAAGTTTGTTATTATACAAAACCAAATACATTGTTTATGAAATTACAAATTGTTTTAGGTCAAATTAGAATTTATTAACATTTTAAAAATTAGATTATATACTTCTAATATTATGAAAAATAATAAATGGCTGAAATTATTTGTAAATAAATTTATTTAGATCTATGCGATTACAATGCTGTGTTTTAGAGATTTTACATTATAAGTATTACATAATGCATTTACAGATCACATAAGAACAATAGCGTTGACCCAAGAACAATAATGGTCTTTCGTACCTACACGAATTTTTTATTATTTACATACAATTTTATCGAAATAAGAATCATCGTTTTGGGTCTAATAAACTTACGTACATAGAACTTGTTTTGATTATTAAAAATCAAATGTATTCATTATTTTCCAATATATCATAATAATATCAAACTTTTTATATTAAAATATGTATAATATGTAACTTGTTACTTTTTAAGTTTATACAATAATTTAATTTTGAATGCACCAATATGATCAACGTTATATAGTTCAAATTAGCATAACTATTATTTCTTACTTTTTGGAGATATGAATTTGTCAAGTACATATATAATAAACTTTCATATAAAATAAACATTCTACATAAAGCAATAAAATATAACTAAAACAAATTTCATCGTACGTTTCAAATAAAAATAATTTAAAAATTTCAATTTTATTTGATTAAAATTAGCAACTAAGATATGCCTCTAATGGGATTCAACGTTTACGTTTTAAAGCTAAGTTTGCTACAAAAAACGAAGAAGTTGCCTCTTTTTGCCTCTCCTCGTAAATCTCTCGTTTTGTAGTAACATATCAGAAGTTACTTTATATAATTTTCAGTGTCATGAATATTCATTTATATTTATATATCTAAAACTATTTTCTTGGTGAATTTGTCTTTAAGAGTTTTGAAGTGTATAGCAAAGGATTCTAATACCGCTTGCAAATATTCTTCAAATTATTTTGAAGCTACAAACATGATTAACCTGTAACAAAATAAAAATTAATAGAAAAAATATTGTATTTAAGAAAGTATTTTGCTTTTGTGAAAATATTTGCAAATAATAAATTATATATAATTGTATTCATTTTTGTCTAATTTTCAAATAAAACGGTTAAAATTATATTAATGATAATTATAGATACATTAAATTTATGAATTTTGTACTTCTTTTGTAAAAAATCTATTATACTAATTCCAATTACCGGAAATTGATAGCCTTTGCAGCAAGGAGTCTATTACACTCAGCAGTATCTGGTAGAGGTAGAGGTAAATAGGGACTCTCATTTTCTTGATCGGTAAAGTCAAATCTATGTATTCTTGGGTGAACTTTCATATCACCATATGGACCCTTCAATATTAAATAATGCATCGAAATCGGACACGTTGACTTTGTCTTCAAAATTAGCTATGAAATATATTTTTAGAATTACTTTTTAACATCTTTTTACATAAATATTATATTAATCATTCATATAATAATATATAAATATATTTTGTGCTTTAATTATGAATTTTTTTATTTACTTGGAAGTTAAACTTGATATTATATGTTTAAAAACCTGAGACCTGATAAGTCATATCACGTTCCGAACTCTGAGTAGGATCACGCTGGCTGTTGTTGATTCTGGCTTTCACGACCCATTGGTTGTTAAAAGCGCTAAAGCGTGAGGTTTCATAGAATAGTTTATGTACGAACTCATCAGTACGGTATGGCTTCAACTGAAGGTCTAAAGAAAGATATTTTTTTTGGTTTCAGCCAAAATGTTATTCATATGATGAACGATAAAGTAATATAACTAAAATTTATATTTTAAATTATATTATATAAAAATAAACTAGATTTATTTTTATTTTAATAAATTATTTTAAATAAATAAATAAACATAAATGTATGTTAATATTAAAAAAATTATTATTTTATACAAAATTCATTAATCGTGTTTAATTCTAGCCTACGTACACAGACATTTTATCATTTAAATAACTCGAAAGAAAATTTAGAAGTTAATACAAACCACTGAAAGTAATTTTCTCATAAGATAAGAGATCAAAGACATTATCATAAAAACGACGTTCCTCAAGAGTTCGAGCATCAATATCACGTAAGGCTTCCATAACATCTGCACCTGTGCGATGAGGATGCACACAGTGAGCTTCGTGTTCAGGACTCTCATGGTTAGGACCTCGCCAAGGACAACCAATTCTGCTGTATTTGCAGCTCGTTATTCTAAAAAGAATATATTTTTGAAAAATTATTTCTAGTATTTCTATTATCTATCCTTAGCATAAAATTACAAATATTTATAAAATTATGTTAAAAATGTTCACCTTTCATCACACATAGCATCTTCATGGCGTTCCAACGAATTACGAGGGAATTCCTTAGCGCAATACTGACATTCGGCTGGTAATTCCGAAACAGCCTTTTCAACGGCCAAATTGCGTGATGCAGAATTCTTGCTGATTTCGATTCTGCAGTTAGGACAAGTGGCCATCTCATCCCGCAATCTTGCATCAGCCAAAACGTGAGTAAAGCAACCGGCACACATCAAGTGTCCATTTGTACACTGTGAACATCAATGTGATTTTTTAAAGTTATCTCATAATTAAATATAATGACGCATTTTTTCTTTAATTTACAATAGAAATAATAACGAGCCTCTCATCAATTTATACCCCTGATAATACTTATTTTTATACAAAACCAATTGACCAAGGCACGTTACTTTTCTTAATAGATTCTTTGTTTTTTTTTATTTTTTTTTTCTTAAAAAAGTTAACGTAGAATAGCCAAGCAATATCATACTTTTTACCATTATTTTGAAGATTTAAAAAACCTGAAACACAAAATCGCATGGATAGGATTATTAAATTTTTATGAAATAATGTTTGTAGACTTTTTAACTTTCGTTGTTAGGAATAACAGGAAATGGATACAGGAAAAAGAGAACCTCGTGGATTGTTGAATGCAAAATAACCTCGTGGATCATCTTTAACTTTGTTTATTTGATTAAAAAGTAATTTTCTGCTTTACATTAGATACAACGTGGCGTTTCTTCGCTTTCGCTCTCACTCTCACTCTCGCGCGGTACACAGTGTGTGCCATACACTTTGACACGCAATAATTTCGAAGTAATCATAATTTTATAATTGCACGTATCTATCTATATATATATATATAAATATAAATTATATAGATTATAATATGTAAATATTAAAATATAATATACATATATATATATATTTTATAGTATAAGATATTATTAAAAATATATATTTTATGTATTATATAATTTCGATACCGTTTGTATATAACATGAACTCAATTGTCACAAATGTATTTCATTTTTATAAAATATATACACATTTTCTAAACACGCAACATATATAAACTATTATTCACTATAAAAACTATCCAATTTTGATTGTCACAATTGTATGAATGTTATATATAATAAACATAGATCTCGCTAATCTAACAATCAATTTTAAACTTAATTTAACTTAAAGATTTATTTATTTTTTACAATAAAGCAGCATTTACAATTTTAATCTGTTCATTTACTGAAGTATTTATATTAGTTCCTTTACAGAACACATTCAGATTATACTTGTTTGTTAATATAAAAAAATAAAATAATTTTTGTATTGTAAATACAAAATTTTATTACTACCTACCTTAACAGATTATTTTTTGTATTTGGTATAAATGTCTGCATCCAGACATATTTATTTTATCATCGTGCTTCTAAGCCAGTTATAATTTATTACATTTATATTATATATAAAATAAAATATAATTAAAATAAAAAAATTAAAAAACTAAATAAATCATCCTGGAAAAATGATTATAAATCCATTTATTTACTAAACGATGCAATATATTATAATAACTCTTTATTTGTAAATTAAACATGAGTTTATGCGATTAAAATATAAATATACAATAATAAGACATTACTTATATCCATACTTATCATTATATACAGATATTAAAATTAAAAATAAACAAGATACAAATTATATTCTATATATAATTATAGCTGTACAACATAAATTTAAAATACTTGTTAACATACTTAAATTAATTAACTTTTAATAATTTTTTAATAAAATGAATAATACAATTCTTGTATTATAAAATATCAATAATTAATACTTATAATAGAATAACATGCATAGAATTATTTATTGTATTACTAACATAATATCATAAAACTTGGTTTCAAAAAAAGATTAATTTGAAATTAATAAATTGTTTTCATTAAAATAAATTATAATTAAAACTTTTTAATGAAATATGAACACTATAAATAAAATGATCCATAATATGAAGACACATTTAATGCATAACATACATTGATACACCTATTAAATATTCTGTATATTATATTATTTTTCATAATTTATAACTAATTGTTGAAATTTCAACAAAATTAATTAAAAATTTCATTCATGTTTTTCTAATGTGATGAACTAATACATGAACATGAAAAAACATTTATATTTATATTATTAGGCCATGATTACATTTTTTACTTTTACATAAAGTATTACAAATTAATAACAATAATAACAGATATTTATTAATAAAAATACTATTTGACATAGAAAATCAGTAATAATAAAATATTAATATAACAAACTACTTCTAAAATACCTAAAAATAGAAGCATAATATATGAAAATATATATAAAGTTAAAGAGAAGGACAAACATTTATTTATTTATTTTTTTTTATTAACTCTTGGTGAATATAATAATAAATATGCGTAATAGTCATAGTAAACTTGAATCAAAAAGGTACATTTGATTACGGAAGAGTAATATATATATATATATTATATATATATATATAGGTATTATTATACACTGATGTAGAATGCACATCGCATGAACTCATGTCCATTCTTGCCCAAATAATAATTTAGATGTGAATCACTTTTCCATATTACACTGCCATTCTTGGCAGCTTTTCTTTAGCATGGCAAATGGTGACAGACACTCCTGCTGGAATTCTTGGAATTAATTGCAGCTTACCTGATAAACAGCTGCCCTTGGCAAGTCGAGACAGACGGCGCAGCACAGGATTCCACCCAAACGGTGCTCCAGCTTCTGCTCGTGCTTGCCGTCGCCTCGGACAAGCTTGCGGCGTTTCTTGTCAGGCTCGAGAAAGTCCTCGCTTTTCTCAGCCTCGTCGCGGAGCGAGGCTGCCGAAGCTGCAGGCTCTGACACTCCGCTGGACGAGGCTGCCTCATTGCTTGCGTCCGCCATCTTGATTGTTTTGATTCAACCCCCCACCAAAAACCGCGGAACAGCAGGGTAACCAACTTTAACGACACTCTATAAATAAAAGGAGCTTTTATTCGTTTTTGTATCACCTGTGTCACTTCATACGTAAAATTTCTATTTCTATGAGTATACATTTGTTGATGATAATTTTTAAGATTACCCCAACAGAACAGAAAAGGCTTAAGGTAGAAATTAGGTAGAAATATGTAGATTCTACATTTATAATACGTTGAAATGGCCACCAAATTGGAGCAAGCTACATAGAAATTAGCTAGATAATACATATTTTACATAACTTATGTATTATCTAGTTAATTTCTATGTAACTTGCTCCAATTTGGTGGACATTTCAACGTGTTATAAATGTAGAATCTACATACATCTACCTTATTCCTTTTCTGTTCTGTTGGGGTAATTTGTTTCGGAACCAACACTTATATTATAATTGTCTAATTTTTATAATATATAATATACCATTCGCATAAACATGCATAGAACATCAAAAATGTATTATTATATAGTGTGTGTATTTTAAATCATTTAAATAGAGAATATCTTTTAATTGATTTTAATTTGCAATAATGTTATAGGTCAAAAATAAAAACATTTTAATATTAAAGAAATGTATTAAGCATATAAATAATACATACATAATTTTAGTATAATATATGTATAATTTTGAATGCTTTTAAGTTTAATTCAGTACTTTCATAGAATTTATATTAATATAGGCATTATTTATTTTGATTGATGTAACTTTGTAAATATATCATACAAATATTAAAAGTAATAAAATGTAATAGAACAATTATTAAGAACATTGATTCACATGGTATTAAAAATGATTTACTTTTAATTCACTGAAACATTCAATTGCTTTTAATGACTTATAACATTTAAAAACTATCTACAATCAGTTGTGTTTACAAACTTATTATCAAGAATATAATTAATTATGTATACAATTGTTGATTTTTATTTCTTAAAAGTGTTTTTTACACAATTTTAATTTATTTTTGTTTTAAAGTTATAATTATATAAATGTAGTTTGTTTATTTGTTTTATTAATGACATACATAACTCACATAAAATATAAGTCTAAAAAGTCTAATGTTTTTATTTATATATTTTTTAATTTAGGAACCAAAATATTCTTTTAAAATACTATTTTAAAGAAATTGATGTATTTTTTAACATCATTATTTTATCTTTTTTTTTAAATTTATTGTAATTCAAATTAATAATAATAAATAATTTATTTATAACACAAAAATTATGTTTATGTAATTGAATATGTTTTAAAAGACACGCCCTGATGAAAAAATCTGTAAAAACTAATAAAATACTGTGTTACAATGCGTGACGCTGCTGCGTCAAAGTAGTACGATACTGCGCAGATGTCAGACTTTTTACACTCATATCTTTTCCACGTACTAACTACCAAAACATATGAATTAGAGTCACATCAATTATTGTAATGATAGTTAATTTCCAATTTGTATTTTTGACAAAAAAACACTTTGGTTCTATATTTCGTACAAGATCCCGTTAACAACATTCATGAAGGTTGGATTGTTTGTTTTGAAGCGCGAGCTTTTCGAATCGAAGTAACTTTCGCACGACGCCATATCAACTTAAAAGGATCGATAAATTGAAAAATATTGAAATTGATTTCATATTTTTTGCAAGGCACAAATAGCATATATAATTATTTTTTGTTCTCAACGAAAAAACAATGTAGATAAGAATCTTGAATCACACTTCTTTATTACCATCAGTATTACTTTCACGTTAACTTATTTTAATTGACACTGTTTAGTTTACACTTAGCTGATTCATAATACATCATATGCACCAAAAAAGTTCATGTCAATTTTCAAGGTCACAGATTTGTAAACATCATACTCTGTTTCATACTATGCTGTCATTCGCGCACGTCATTGTGTTTGCAAAAAATGGAACAATATCGTGACGTATTGTTTATCGTTGGTTCATCGTAATACCTGCGTTTCGTTGCTTGTCGTTAAGCACGCGTTGCAACGTAATATTTACGTAGCTTGATCTGTAATACTCTCCCCAGTCCCCACGTGCTAAACTCTGACACAACTGCTGATGCACTGTAATGCACTCACTACTTACTGATGCAGAAGGAATTTCCTGGCTAACTCCCCCTCTGCCATTTCCCTTGCAACACTTACTATCCCCCACTACTTTATTCCTGCAACCCTGATTTTAAAGCAGATATCCTTTTACCTTGTAAATTGCGCAGTTCATGATGATAAAGAAAGGGTTTTGGAAAAATAGTTTTCAAGTTCACGGACTTCCTTAACGACATGGGAAATTATCTAACTCTGATCTAATTATTATTAATGTTGAATTAAAAATAACATAAGTATAACAAAATGTAATATTCATTTAGAAAAAATATTATTTAATAACAATTCGTTGAAATACTATAAATCGAAGTTGTATTATAATTACAACATTTGACACGCATTTATCAAAAAATAAACTATATAAATAATATTAAAGTTTATATTAAATTATATAATTGAATATAATATATATATATATTATGTAATGTATAATTCAAAACAAAACAGACTAATAATTTTAGTAAATTTATTTTTCTTTACTTTATAATTATTTCTTATATTTAACCAGCATAATTTTATTAAAATCCGAAGTTATATACTATATATTAAAATAAATATATTTATTAAAAATAATTATTATTAAATATTATTTTATTATATATTAAATTTATTTTATTTCGTTTTAAATTAAATCCTAAATCCAAAACTATATCTTGAACATAAAAGTTAAATATAAAACATTTTGTAAACTAATTTTTTTAGTATATAATATATAACTTTATAATGTAATGTCTAACTTAATGTAAATAATTAAGAAAATAATTAATGATAAAAATATAAATAAATTAATTTTCACATGTTTTAGTTGTATTTAAATAGTTGTTATTACTTTATTTCTTCTTTAACGAAAACATTATAGTAAGTATTATATGCAACAGGGTAACAATTATTAAGTGACGTTCCTGTACATGTGAAGTTACTTCCACTGCAAACAAAGGAACGTGTCCCACGTACTGCGCAGAAACTTTCTTTGAATGAAATAGATACGATGAGCCAATCACATGTTGGTAGTTTTGAAGAGCTTGTGATTTATGTCATAAATGTGGAGTTACAATGTAACTTAATAAAATTTATTATCGTTTAATATTTCATTTTTTTTTTCATTTATAAAGAATATAATGGATAATTAATTTGATGTTTAATAATAAATAATAGTGTATCATAATTAAATAATATTCTTTTAAAATTAATAATTAGATTAACAAATTTTTAAAAAGTTCAACAAAGCGTAAAGGGACAAAGCAACAATAGTTTATTTAATGCTTTATTAAATTTTGCTAATTACGTACATTATATAAATTATATACATTGTTTTTAACTGAATTAAATTTGACCTATAATAAATTAGAAATTGTGTCTTAAATGTACTTTTTATTTACTTTTTTGTATTTATATTAAAATTGTTTAAAATATTTGTATGTATACTTATTTTTTTTTGTTTTTTTTTTTATTATAAATTATTTAAATATTATTATAAAATAAAAAAAAATATTTTTAACTTTTATAACAAGTATACATAGGTATATTAATAAAATAAGAAAATACAAAAAAGTGACAATTATATATTTTAAAATCAGTTTAAAGATTGATAATTTAATATTTTTATCAATTTTAATACAATTTTTTTAATAAAATGTTCAAATACACTACAATTTTATATATTTGAAAATTATTATCTAATAATTAATTCATAAAAATTATTTACATTGTACAAAATTATATATTATATATTATAATATATAAATAAATATAATTTATAAAATCTATTTTCTTATTATTTGGATATTAGTTGTATGAGGCACTAATGCCGTTCATGAAATATAATATAAGAAATGTTTATGATCGATTACAAAATAAAAACAATGTACATATATTTAACATGTTAATGGAAGAAAATTATATATATTATCTTAACTCTTATTTATAAAATTCATTATTTTTTATTGTATGTATACATATACATGTATGTATATTAAACGCAAATTATTATTAAAAATTTACAGATTGCATATTCATACAAAAAATTCAAAATAAGAAAATGAAGATGGGCAAGCTAAAAACTGATATGAAGAAATAGTAAATATAATTTATTACAATATTTAAGAAATACTGGATAAATACAAATGCGTAAAAATGAATGTAGTAATATTGTTACAATTTCTGAAATATAACGTTCAACTGAGCGATTAGGTTTTTAAATATGTACAATTGTTTCTAACTCACTGCGAAAGACATTGGTATTAGATCAAACTTAAAATAGTTTGATCTAAACCCTCAATATTTTTCTAACCTAACTAGTAAATACACGAAATCCAGTCACTTTTCTAAATTATTAATAGTATATACAAATTTATTAGATCTACTTATGACAATTATTTCAACTTGTTTTAAATACAATTGTGCGTCGAATCAAACTAATTACGTTAACTGTTTAGGACTTCTATGGGAGTCTTTGACATTTGAAGTTTTGTCCAAAGCTGAAATTGAAAGTGTATAAATATTCAGTACAATATTATATGTTTGAAATTATAATCATTTACATTACTCATTATCATCATTTTATAACGTCATATAAAGTTTACCTTTTTTCAGGATTTTATTAAATTTAAATAAAATGTAAGTTAATATCTCGTAATAAATACATTATCAACTAAAATATATAATATTGCTTGCTTTATAATGAATTTTATGTTAGAAATGTTTTAAGATTCATAAATTGATTAATTTATATACAAAATTATATTTAATATATTGTAAAAATATTAAGCGATTATACAAGTAAATAATTTTAATTGTTATATGTTTTAATTTAAAATGTTACCTAATTTATCACTAGATGGAAAGTTCGTTGTTGCTCCAACAACTTGCGACATGGCATTTGGTTTTTGTTCAATTTCTTTCCGATTTTCAATTTTGGAATTTTCTTCTTGTTTATTTTTAATTAATGCTAACGAAGTCTGTAGAGCATTTGTTTTGTTTTGTAAAACATAATATAATTTATTTAAGTTTGTTATTCTTATATCGAAATCTATATCCGTTGAATTCATACTGTTCAACTGCAGAAAAAAATAGATTAAGTAGTATAAAATTTAATTTGAATGAAATTTATAACATACAATTTTTAACAAAGAATACCTGAATTTTAAGTTGATTGATTTCTTTCAATATCTCTTTTTGTTTGTTATTACACTCTTCTTGCAATGACATTAACGTCATACTCACATTTTGCGTTGTTTCTTGTAGGAAAACTAATTTATCCTAAAAAAATTAAACATCGTTTATCAATGACACATTAATAAGCAAAACACAATACTACTTTTTTACAATAACTAGTTTAAAATGGAAATTAGCAGTTTTCAAATCAATATCTTGAGCTTAAAAACACTGTTAATTCAACATAAATTTTAGAAGGTATTTTTAACATTATATTATTGATTTAAAAAACACACTTCAATTTATTTATACATTTGTTTTTAATTATTTAAAATATTTAATATTTACGTGATCTTTGGACTGGTCGTCTAACGCATACTTAAGGCTACTCGATAATTTCTCATTGACTAGGCTCAGGTTGCTAGTTAATTGTGACACTTCAGCACTTAATTTTTCAGTCTTTAGCCTCGTTTCATTAGTTATTGGAATTTCCGGACTTTGCACATTATTTGGCATTTTCAATAATGATGTCTGTAATTAATGATTATAAATTATTATTACTATTGTTTTAATACAAGTATTAAATTGATTTAGTAACTATAAACTATTGTTTCTTCTATAATTGAAATAATTAATTTACTTTAATGTTTGTAAGATTTTGTTGCATAATATTTTGAGTGTCTTGAACTACTTTATTAGTTTCTTTCATCATGTTAACTGTAGCGTGTAAATCTCTTATTTGACTACCCAAATCTGCAACACTTTTTGAAAGACTGGCCAAATCTGCTGGAAAATTTGTTAATGCTGGCGAACTTTGAAACCATTGTTGAACCTGATATAAATTGTGTTGTATCGATGCTATCTGCAACCAATTATAATTACAGAATAAAATAAATACTTAAATAAGGTATTTATTATAATATATTTAATAATTAATGTTCTATTATTATTATTATTATAAATAAATGTTAATACTAAAATTAAGTATATATATATTAGCATAAGAATTTCAATGTTTTATTTAAGTATAACATAACTCTACAAACATATTAAGATATATATTTCATAAATTATCTGTAGAAAAAGAATGTTTAGTTCATTTAATATAAATTTCTTTCATTATTATAATTCCTACTTTAATTAAGAAGAAAATAAGTGCTATGATAGATTTAAAATGTTTTTTATATATAACCCATACATAATATAATACTTATTTGATATTTTATAATACATATTTAATACTAAAAAATTATTACTCATAAAGTGTTATTGATATCTAAATCCTATCTATGTTTTCTCCATTTTTGTATTTTATTTTTTTTATCTTATAAACAAATAAAATTGATGTCATTTTAATAAATATAAGTATATCATTTCATACATAAAAATAACTTATTATGTATTACTAAAAAGTATTTAAATTAAATAACTGTAAGTGTGTAATAAACGATTAAATTTCTTATCAATCCAATAATAACTTCATGCTTTTGAGTTTTCAGTAAGGAAAATTTACTTTACATTAGTGGATACCATATTTTAGTCGCACATTAAGGA
>JABFQC010001610.1:0-18680 GCA_022817085.1 Psilanteris sp. ZL-2020
ACTTACACCTACACTGATGCCACTGCTGCTGCTCCTACCATGCGGTCGAACGTATGGGCAATCTACTTTTTTAGTATTTACATATAGTGAACTATTAGTCGGCTGTACGAACGTGCCATTAGTGGCTGATGTTAGTTTAACAATCGGTTCCTGTAGTAAAATAGTACTGTGCCATTACCGGCTCTGTGTTGGCAGATAAACGGAAATTACGTTAATTATTAATTCTAGCATTAGCCTACGGGCCGAAGTAGGCTGTACTAGCGTGCCAGTGGCAGCTGATAATAGTCTAACAAACGGTACATGTGGAAAAACAATACTGTGCCAATAACGGCTCTGTATCGACAGGTAATGCAAATTATGTTCATTTTTATGTCCGGCGTGACTGCGGGCCGAAGTCGGCTGTACAAAAGTGTCAGTAGTGGCTGATGTTAGTCTAACAAACGGTACATGTGGAAAAACAATACTGTGCCAATAACGGCTCTATATCGGCAGATAAACCGAAGTAGTATATTAATTTTTATCTCTGACATTACTTCGGGCCGAAGTCGGTTGTACAGTTGTGCCAGTCTTAGCTTACGTTAGTTTAACAAACGGTGCCTGCTATCAACCGTACTGAAACATCTGCTGGCTCGGCTTTGGTTTGCCGTATTTCGGCATTTATTAATATCTCTTTACCTACTACTTAGTTTTTAATATATTTCGAGTAAAAAAAATTACACATATTTATTTGCGATGAAGTGAAGTAAATGAATATCTAAATAAAATATATTTACAATATTTTAATTCTTATTTTTTATATAATAAATGTATATATAAGAGATATTATATAAAAGTCACAAAGTAAGACTCAATTAATAATTCTTTATTGATATATCATAATATTTTAATTCCATTTAATTAGGAGCAGTTTGTCGTTTACAGCAAGTCTAACAAGATTTTCTTGTTCAGATATCAAATTAAGGAAGAGTAAATGACGCCATAACGTTTAATGGATACCTGAATACATGATATACGTTCCTGATTCAATTAAAATATATTAATAAATAATATTATGAACAATAATTTTTATCCATTATAGTATTATAAAAATTATACTAATTATATTATATATTTCTATAACTACAATGATTTTCCTTCAATATATGTATACAATATATACAAATAAATAGGTATGCTTAATTTACTCAATATCTCTAATATGTAAATTTATTTATTTATTTTAATTATATGAACAATATTGTCAATCTAAAATTATATAATTTTAGTATATAAAATAATAAATAAATTACTTTATTAATTACTTGAACAATGATATTAGATTATTTCATTCAAAGATAGAGCAATGGTGGATTTTTATAAAATCATTACATATAAATAGGTAAATATAATATATAGTATATATATTATAGGTTATACATTAAACGGATGAATACTGAATTTATGGATATAATATAAAAATTACAATCAACATTGAATTACCTACACAATACAATAATAGTTACTATATTGTACATACATTATTAATATATATCAATGTCCAATTTATTTGTAATAATTTTTCTCGTATATACTACACAAGTTTCCTAAAATCGCAAAGTTTTGATCATAACATTTAATTACACAATTTATAAATTATTTTACAAATCTTGTAAGTGCTATTAATGTTAATATTACTAAGTTTGTCTGTGAATGACATTATCTCCTACAAGATCGCGAAGTACTGGTCCATTGTTCTTAATCACAACAAGTTGCCTCAAGGCCAGTCGTAAACTTCACATAGTCGCGATTAACACGGTGTTAACGACGAAAGAATCGTTAATCTCGATGACTGGCTAATGGATGACGCTTACGGGTTACAATAGAATATCAGTATAGGATGAATTTGGGGGAAGGGGGTGAGTTGGGGCGAAATCGTAAGGGAGTGGGAGTGTACGGGTGCCGCGACGCTTCCCGGGAGCGATCGGAACTAAAAGTCCGAGAGTCTCGGCGCGCCAGTATTAAGCCCGCAACCAACGCGAGCGTATGCGTACCTTATACGCGCCGTATGTATAACGCATTGACACGCGACACACTCGTTTCTCGTTGCCGTGTACGCACTCATTTTTAAGAAGCGCGTGAGTTGTTTTTCTTCGATCTCATGATAACCATTGTAAGGCTTTTACAAAATGAATTTAAGCCTCGTATTTAATAGTAATTTTTTTTTCATTAAAATAGCTTAATTAAAATTTTAACTGATTGTATATAGTGCAATATAAATTATAAATCATGTCTATTTAATAAAATAAAAATATTGACTTATATAATTCAGAGATTGGCACATGAAATAATGAAATAAATAATATAATTCGTAGTGAATTACAATTAGATTGATAAATTAATAAACATAAGTATTCGATGTTATTAAAAAATTAATAAAAAATTAGTGGCTGCTGAATATTTTTTGTATATATCATCAAGCCGATTTGCTGACTTGTAATAATTGAATAGGTGTGCGAAGGTGTAAGAAGACCAGCAATGTCAAAGTAATACATTTTATAAAATTAAAATCAATTTGACAATGGTTTGCAAAACTTCTACATTATTATTGAGAAATACCAATTGCAAATGCGAAATTAGTACCGAAGAAGACGGATTCATCGATTTGACAAACCCGTGATCAGTCATGTACGCTTTGATGAATTGTGAAAATCGTTCGTTTTTATGCAGTGAAAAACGTGTATTGTGCAGTTCGTCGATCTTTCTTGCATCCCTTTATTAGGATTTGAAAGCAATTAAATTTTGAATATCACGAATCAAACCACGTTCAGTAAATGAAGATTCGTAAATGAAATGTGTGAATGGCGGAATCAAAAATGGCAATATTGGCATTCAATTAAAATCCTTAAGTTACGAAAATAAAAGAAAGCATTTAAATGTCAGCAATTATATTCACAGACAGTTAATTCCTGTTGTGAAAGGATTGATTATATATTTATAATTTAAATTAACCACGAATAAAAAGAATTTTTTAACTTAGTAAAAATTATTTATTTATGTATAATATATTCTACATAGAAAAAAAAATACAGTAAAAGTAATTGAAAATGTACACTGAAAGAAAAGATTGTTAAATTCACAATCTAGATATTAAAATTATATTGTTAAACTACAAATAGCGGATATGAATAAACAGATATTCAATTCAACAGTCAAGATTGTAAAAATTGTAGGTTATGTTCAATATATCATTTAATATAACATTCGTATTACAATCTCTGACAATCCAGATTGTTGAATAGAATATCTGGATTGTCGTCGAAGCTACAATCTGTAATTATTCGATTTAAGAATCTTAGATACTTAACGAAACTGTTTAGATAGTTAATTCAACAATCTATTTGGCTCAGTGTACAATGTCTTAATACAATCTATGCACAACAAATTATTTCTCAGATTTTATCAAAATCCATAGAACAAAATATTTTAAATCTAATAAATTTCCTATAAAATATGGTTTCCTATAAAAAATTGTCAAATTCATAAAATACTTTAGTTTATATTCTAAAAATTAATGTCTTTGTGCTCGCCTTGTTATAAAATATACTAAAACTATACTTTTTTCTCCGTGTAGAAACTGTATGAAGTGTCTAATATTCTACATAATAACTTTATAGAAAATTAACGTTTGTTTAATAGCATATGTTGTAACGCGGTTACAAAAATAATTGTTGGTTGATATTTTACTTTTTAATTTGAATAATGAATGAGGAATTTTTTTGTCGGCATAATAAATTAAGATTCGTCCGCATTTCGCAAAGACATTTCGAGTCTATAACGAATATCCAATACACAGACCAATGTCTGTATAATGTCTCAATTATACTAAAACTAGAATGGAAACAGTTCGTCTTGATATTGTTGCAGAAATTTAAATTTTATTTATAGATACTCATAAATTTTGACCCGTTGATACGTGATATGTGAAAATGCTTGTCTTGTCGATGTTGTTATTTTTCCTAATTTTTGTGAAATTTTGTTCACTCGTGTTTTTCATCATTGATTTGTTTAAAAGCTTTCAATTTCGTTGAAAGTAATTCGTATCAAGATTTCGTGTGTGGCGAACTGAAAAATATGACCCAGTAGAAAACCCCACATCCAATCGAATTACTTCGCTGAATCAACTCGCGTTTGTTGAAAACCGGGAATTCTCCAAAAATTATGACCTTGTTAGTTTTTATTATTTTAGGTAGTATATTTTTCCATTTTGGAACTATTCTTCACTTTTCAATATCGAAACAATTAATACCGAAACGAGATTAAATGTCTAAAATTTACATTGGAATTTGATTCTTTGTACTCCGTAATTCTAGCCATTTATTATGTTGTGGCTTTTATGCAACACCGCGGATTCTGTTATTATTTATTACAAAAGTTTGAGACTTTTGTTGATATAGCTACTGACCCGCTGAATAAATTCAATCTCGAATTGTCGGAACACAATGCATCTTAAAATCGTTAAATATTAAATTATTAACTGTCGTGTAAATTTCAGCGCGATTCAACGAGAATTTTATATAACCAAATGTCACAACTACACCTTTTCTCTGTTTCGTTAATGAGTATTGCTGTTACGAAAATAAAACAAATTCTTTTTTGTTCGTTTATGAGGTTTGTTTTGAAATTCCTTTCAAAAAGAGCAGGCGATATAGTGAACCATCAGTATCGCATTTCTGTAAAGAAATCACAGACTATTTATATAGGACTTTTCCTTTTTTGTTATAAGAAGTAAACATAGGGGAGCTTGAGCTTTGATGGAGAACGAGGGATGTTGCAAAGAAAGGGCACATGCACGCCAATTTTCGTGCTTTCTGCTTATCAAAAAACCAACGCATATTGAATGTTTTCGCGTACCTCACTCGTATACGCAGACAGTGGTGAAGGGTGGAAAAGTAAACGATAAATCGAAGCAAATGAACCAGACGATAAAACGTTCGCGCCGATTGATACAATTCCACAGTGGCCGGAAATCGCTTCGCGATAGCCCATAAAATACTTTCCTCCTGATGTATTTTCTGTTTTGTCAGATAAAACAAATAAATATATATATTTCAGTATACAGTTTTGGACGACTACAATTTTATAGTCCACCGTTTCGTTTCGGTTTTATTTAATCCGATGGTACCGTTGAAAGTTACTAAAAATGTTTACACGATAGTATATTTTTGTTTTGTTGTGTCGGAATGTATGCCTTTTCGACCAATTCTGTTTAGAGGAACTGCGATTCGCGTGATAAATGAAGTTATTATAGTATGCTGTTTTACATGGAGTAAAAAGTATCGAATTAAATTACTATAGTTTTTGACAATGTCATCACAAAATGCACGTGTTAGCAGCGTATTATAGATTTTGTACACTATCTATAATTAATTAACATTTTATTTGAGTCATTCTGTCATTCTACATAAAGAAATTACTAATGAAATGAAATGAAAAAAAGGTTTGATAACTTTTATGAAATATATTTTTGAATATGCCTAATTAAATATGTGATAATATTTATTTCTTCAAATTTAATATACAAATTGAAGTATTAAATTTGGAATAATAAATATTATTATATATTTAATTAGGAATATTCTAACATATATTTCATAACAGTTGACAATATTTTTTTCAATGTACAGTGAGAAAAATTTGGTAGTAAAAATTAGCATTTGTCAGTCGTAATGCTCAATTAATATAATTCATACTAATTTTTACTACCAAATTTCTCTCATTGCATACATAGAGAAACATTATTATTTTTTAAACATCTTTAATATATCAGTAGAAACAATTATAAGAGTTTTCAATTAATTTTCTCACATAGTAGTGTTATATGAATATTGCAAATATACAAATTATATAAATTAATAGATAACATTTTCCATGAATTCTGTATAGTAGTTTTAAACGGGGTAAACTATTTTAAGGTATTTTTTTGCTCCGTGTACATGTAGAAAAAAGCTATATTATAACATGCCATACTTATAACTTTATAAGTATATCATGGTTAGTATTATGGAACTTACTATTACTAACATGAGCTTCTAAGAAGTGAAAAAAACAGTTAACATATGATAAACTTGTACTTGTAAAACAACCAAGGGAAGAAAACTTGTTTTTTGCTCGGGATCAAAAACGTTTCATATAATAGTTTCTACGTGTACATATTATAAAAGATATATTATAAAACAAAGTGTACTTCGTGATTACAATTGCATTCATAAATCTAATTGGTTAAAAACCTCATTAACACGTTATTGGTCTGTTGTAATTGACCTAATAGAATTAAAAAAGGTGTATATATCAAATCTTTGTTCGCGATAAAATAAATTTTAATACGTTTCCCTTGGCTTGCTTGAATAAGGTGGCAATAATGGTGGCTAAAGAAAACGAGGCTGCGCACAATTAATCATTTAACGGCTTTATTCAATTATGTTTTGGTAGCCGTGAAGGCGATCGGAATAGTAGGTAGTTCGAAACATAACGTGAAGCCTGTCTACGTAGGTTGGTAGGACACCGGGCGAGGGTTGCAAATGGCATTATAACGCAGTAAAGTGTCGAAGGGGAAATCGCAGCGGAAGTGTACTACGGGCGTCGAGAGATACATCTGGACGGTACGCAGCCAAGTTCATCAATCATTGGCCATAAAATTCATTTCGAAGAAAGAGACTATTTGAATCGTTGCACAATTTGTGGATTTACGAAATGAGAAATATTGAACCAAGGCGCACGTCCAGTGTAATTTTATTGAAACGGGAATTACAGACTTTTCATTCCGTATAACGAAACGTGTCAAAGATTACTCAATTTTAGCTACAGACAATTGATAAAACATGCACAGAAGAAGCGTTAATTGTGCGTTTTGATCTATACGCGGAGAAAACGTTTTATCAAAAAATACTATATTTACTACTGCACGTAGGATGAGGCTTTCAAAAATGAAAATAATACTCTTTATTACTATAGATTACTATATAATATCGTAATTTTTGATAAAACGTTTTCTCCGTGTATATTCGAATTGCAACAAAATTAGCAATAATCGATAATTCTTATATATGTGTAAACTAATTGCAATATATATATACATGTTGCATTTGCACAGTAAAATCAAATTATAATTATAATTATTATTTAATGTTAAAAATTAAACACTCTCTAAAAATGAGTGAAATGTCACTTTTTTGGAGTTATACATCATTCAGTGAACGACTTATAACTTCAAATAAGTGAATATTCACTCACAATAAGTGAAATTTCACTCATTCATTTTTAGAGAGCAGATAATTTTATTGATAAAATAAATTGCAACAAAAAAATATAGTATATGTAGGATTAATTCTAATTTTGTTTAAGTTGTTACTACAATTATATAAATATTCTTTTAAAAATAACTTATACCATAGATTAATGTCTTATTATAGCATTTAAGTGTGAAGATGTTTGCTACTTGATCTCTGCGTTCATATGGAGCAGCTAACCGTTGATTAAGCTTGTTACGTGCAAATTAAAATTGATTTGATTATACTTTTTTTAATTGCAATTAGACAAAGCTGTATGAGTAATATAAAAGTAAATGAAAATAATTTTTATTATTAAGTCACTTGAACCTAACTTAAGATCCACGATAATATGTAGTTTCAGTTCTACAGTGAATATAAATGAGTCATTTCAAACCTATATAAATGCATATATTTTAATACATTACGTGTACACATATATAATCACAATATTATTATAGTTGACATAAACACGAATATATATATATATATGCACGAACACGAAGTATATATATGCCGTTCATATCTATACTAATTATTAAAATCCATATTAAATGTACAATTTTTTATATTATTTATTGTTCAAATTCTAGATGTGAAAATGAACAATCAAAAAATCGTTTTAATTTACCGTTCTTCGATTCAACAATTCACTATTCACTGCGTAATAAAATATAAAAAATATTCCTTAACGATAATTCTATATATTTAACAGAATTCTTATCATCAATTTGAAATCGACTTCTTTCCCTGTCGTCTCGCTGTGAATTGACTCGCGAATGATCAAGCAAGTTATCAGCCGAGAGTTCATTAGAGCTTCATTCAGCGAAGAATTTTGCGGTGTTTTCTCGTCGACTTTTCATTGTCGCATCATTGACAGCGAACTTCTGAAGTTCGCATTAAACGCACCTTAACCGCAACTTCGCCCTGAGAAAAAAAACTGTTAAAAGAAGTTCCTCGTCCGGTTTCATCGAACTCTTTTCCGTACAAGTTTCATGTCGAACGATCCCGAAATGTTTGCGAACTTTTCGACGCCGTTTTTTATACACTCGAGTGTAACTCACGTGAAAAGAACAGTGCAATTGAATGAGCAAGCTTTGAAATAGTGAAACTGCGGATGTAAGAAAGGTGCACTTGATATCAATAGATTTAGTGGATCAAATTTTGACTACAACATGACTCAATAAAAACCGTTTTGAAACGATCTTAAAATTATAATCACGTGAAAATAATTTAAAGATATATACTTTAAAACATATGTCAATTGACAAATTCTTACAAAATGAGAGCTTATACCTGCATGTATAGAGTATTATGTGAGTATATGAGAAATATGTGTTTTAAATCGTAGTTTATGGTTTTTTCTTGATTACCTAAAATGTATTGGAAATAAAGAATTAAATTAAAATACACGATCCGAATGAGAAAGAGAAAATAACCGTAACATAAAAATCTTTAAACCTTATATCTTACATCTTATAGGAATGTTATAATAAATCAAAAATATCATATAAAAGAAAGTAACATTAATGGAAAATGATACTTTGTCAAACACTGTCGAATTTACTGATCTGAATAGTTATATTTTGCGAGTTTTCTTCAAACGGAAATTTTCAACGAATAAAATTCTAATAATATCTCTGCAGACCGAAACTCTATATATTTTATGCGGACTTCTAAATAGATCACAAACTTATTATCAAAGAAGGTACTATCATGAAATAAAAAGTTGTATCGTATTAGTTTAATAATAATGTATTATTCTTGTCATTCTGTGTGAATTTATATTTAACTTTTCTTTAATCATAAAATTACTCATACATTAATTATTATAATTACAATCATTAAAATTAGTATTTTCGATCAACTGCTAGTTGTAAATAACGACTAAGTACGGCATTGCTAGAAAAAAGTGTCTTAAATAAAACTTTTTTAAGACGCAAAGTAAGTTATTTAAGTTATAAGCCGTCTTGATACATGATATTGTGCATTTGATTAAGACACTTAGGCGTCTTAATTAAGTCACTTTGTGTCTTAAATAAGACACATATTATATATTTTTAACAGTGTGTGCCAGTACAGAAAATCGAATTTCAAATATCAATATAGAAACAGTACTGAAATATAGTAATGATTGAATTATGTACCAGTACGATTTCAAATATATATGTACTATTTCATTACCGTCACAGAGTCGCATCTCGGTACAGAAATACAATTCCCGGCGGGTACTACACCAGTACTTAATAATAACTTAATAATACTTTTTTTGCCTGCCAATTTAAACTAGATCTGAAGTATAGTACCGTTACTTAAAAACTTTATCATTTAGTAACAAAATTGAGTACATTTTAAGTACCAAGGTAGTATAAACAATAATGTTCTCGTACCATAGACACGAAGTAATTCAGATATCTAATTTAAGTTCCTGTATTGTACAGAAACATTACTATTTGTTTAGTTATATAATATACCGAACTTCGGTATACTGTAAATTGACTATACTAATATAGTATCGGAAATCGAATATCGGAATTTTTTATTCAGAATTACATCGTGGTTCTTTAGTAATCAGTATTATGTTGGTATACTTTTACAGTATATTTTTATATTTACAGTACTTTAATTCTGTACTGTAAAACTAATTTTGTATAATATTACCTTACACAAGGATTTATAAAAGTATATATATCGAAATTTATATAATTTTATGATAAGAGATTGGCTTTATTTGTGTACTACTATGGTACTGGGCACCGAACTTCGGTAAAAAAAATAAATTCAAATAATTTAGTTTGTTTTAATATTATGTAGTAGCTGTTTTCTGTATTTAAAGTATTGAATAATAAGCTGATAATTAATACTGCTAGGAACTAGATATAATATAGATATACTTACTTGAAATAAACAAGTGTCGGACGGATATGCCATTTTGAAATTTAATTTTTATTTTGAATATTAAGTTAAATTTATTTGAAATTTGAAATTTATTTTATACTGGTTACTGAATTATTATAACAGAATTATTTGTATTGGGTACTGAATTTTACAGTACTGAAATGGTACCGATTAACAAAACAATATCACTACTAATTTTGAGTACTAAATATGTATTGATTTTCTGTACTTATATATTAGAATATTTAAAAAAATACTATACCATTAAAAGAATGTTTATTATATGATATAGCAAAAATGTGTCAAAATTCCTTCTAGTTTTATTATACTATATAATAAATTTTACTATATAAATAAAAAAAATTTTCATTATGATATAGTAATTTTACTATAACATCACGGGAAAAAATGAAACCATTGAACGAACATTGAAAAAACTATTATCCATTTCATGTTGATTCAACAGCATAATGCTGTTTAAGCAACATTTGACAAATGCTGAATAAAATATTTATGTTAATATTAATGTTTAAATTAATTTATTTTATGTATATTTAATTTTTTTTAATCGTTGATGTATTTGTCATAAACAAATTAATACATTTTTAATTTAGTTAGTCAATTTTAAGGCTATTTCAAATAAAGTTTTAATGATGAAAAAAATCGAATACATTTTATATAACTATTATTAAAAATCAAAGGATTAACAAGTTATTCTAAAAATAAATAAATAAATTTAATAGTAATTTTATTTAACAGATTTATGACTTTTATTTCATAAATTTATTCGAATAAATGTATATATTAAATGATGATGAAAATTCATATTTTGACGAAAATAAGTTATAAATTAAATTAAATATAATTTACACAATTATTAATAAAATAATATAATTATTCTGTTTAATTGACTATACCATAATAAACTAACTCATATTAACTTAATCCTACCACTTACATTATATGTTATAAAAACATGCATATATTAACATAGAAATAAATATTATCCTAAATTGGAAAATCTGTTGGATCGACAGATTTTTATGTTCAGTTAACAAATTATTTTTTCCAGTGTTGTACATAATAATATATAATAGTATAATAACTTAATAAAGTTTGTATTTTAAAATTTCCTGGTTGAATATATTTTATATAAATATTATGAAAATAATTTTAAGGATTGTATTAATATCCTCAATCAATCAACAATTGTTCCTTCCTTTTTTATTTTTATTTCAATCATATACTATGATAATGAGGAACTAAATAATAAAGCATTCTTGTTTTAATGTATTCATTGTTAAAAAGGTTTCTTTATATACACTTGCCTTTAACAATAATTATCTTTTTTTATTATTTTAAAAAAACGCTTACATTTCGTCGATTCTGTGTCGACTTCTTCAGAGCTATAAATCAAAAAGATTTTTCATAATATTTAACATGCTAAAGAGCCTTATATGACATACACTGTGAATTATACTTTTTTAAAGATATTGAGAAACATTTATCTTAAGCAAAGTATTGTTGTGTTTATTTTTATTGTATAAACAAATTATATTCATTTTCATTTCGTCATTGTAAGTTGTAAACTTTATAATAAATAAATTATTAAACATATCAAAATGCGTAAACAATAGGCCATAACAGTTTACATTTTAAATAGTCAAAACTCAATAATACAATATTATTTCAATTTTAAATATTTCGTTGTTTATGCTTACATTGATAAAGGGGAAGATAACGTGTTCTCTTTATAATTAAAATTAAAATCAAATTAAGTTGTGACAGATTAGACTTCAACCATCTACAACAGATCTTTCGTTCATTAAGTTTTGTTTTATAATATTGTACGCGACATTAAAGAAAAGTGTAGAAAATAATTTGAAGTGGAGTACTTGTTGGATTAATCAAGATAAATGAAATTATTCAACTCAAATTAATGTCAACTGGTTTTATTAATCAATATTGAATGTAAATACAGGCTAAGCGTCGATCAACGGAATCAATGTCAGAGCAACAATCAATTGATACCGCGCGTAGAATCGATACGATTCGATTGAACCAGTGTCGAGTACGCCTGCGCGCAAGCGCCACGGAGTCACGTGACTTTACAGTCTCGCTGACTTGGCTATACATACATGGGCTGCCTACTCCCACGGGCCTTTGATTAGCCACGCTTATTTCGGCCAGGGTTTCGGCTAATTTCGATAATCTTACAGTAATGACGAGTGAGCTATGACGTTTCAATGCGTAGAGTCTCGAACGGTCAAATTGCTCGGAATGGCCCCATGACGCATCAACTCTGCGATTAAGAGTGCGCCGAACGGTTCGACCCGAATTAGCTCACGGGAATATCGAACCCTCGAGTGAATTTTCAATACCGATCAGCAATAGCACGTGTTGCGGACGCGAATCTCATTACACAGGTTACAACACTAAAGTATTGAGCGTTGAACTCGTATCAAACAATAATCAATTATGGTATCGAACCATTCAAGTCCGGAGCGGCTAATCCGCGGAAAAGAGGGCGATTTAAGGCAACGCACAGAATACTGCAATGACTGGGAGGAGCACGAGTTAGTACATTCAGTATTCTCGCGATTATTAGTAATTTACCACGAGTACGCCGAACCGCAGCGCGACCCGGGAACGGTTCGGGGGAACGGAAGCATTCGGTCACCGATATCCAGGAGAATTTAAGCCGAGGTAACCTCATACTTAAATTTTGAGGGGTGAAGGAAGGGAAAAGGGTCAGAATTAAAGACACAAAGAAAAAAAAACGGTTACACATGAAAATCCAACTCAGCTAACCGCCGCGATGTCCATCTCGGGAACTTTCAATCGACGATTAAGCTACAAATCAATGCGCTACGTTAGCACAACATTTCGTTGACGTTTTCACTGTCGTGAACACTTTCAATGGAATCGACAATTCATTTCCTCGGTTACATCAGTATTGATGAAAGTGGATTTCTCGGCTTCCCTCCTGGTCAAGATGACGCTCGCCCGTCGGTTATTGCTTATCAAGTGTTGCACGAATAGTTTTTCGTCGGGGGTTCGACGAAATCAAAACGTTAGATTTTATACCGCACGGCGAGAGAAGGGGCATCCGCGGGCGTGACCGAAATGCGTCATATGACGCTCTTAATGTTTTCTTCCGTGAAGAAAAACAAATTTACTTCTAACTCACGTTAGATTAATAAATAAATAACTCACGCAGTGCCGTATCACTGCACAAAGAGCGAGGACGATCAAATTTAAAGGAGTTTAAAAAAAACGTAAATCAGCAAAAACGCGTATAGTCGATAATCACAACGTTCGGGTCACGAACAAATATTCATAATTTCGTTAGTTGTTCCTTTTTTTGTAATTGGATTCATTACATAAAACGGTCGCTTTGTCATCAGTAATTGTATGCTGATGATCAATCTTATGTTTAGTCAACGATGTATAGTTTAGGATTTAATTTTATATTATATATATATTTATATACTGCGACGTATAAAAATCTCTTAGTTTTTCCTATATATATACTTGCTCGCAAATATTACATGAAATTTAATACACTATGTTAGATTCATTGTCAATAGTATTCTAATCTTTTAATTTATCAAATATTATAAATAAAAATTGTTCCTATTTTATGATTATTGTAATAAAGTACTTTCATGTTCATTATTTCTTTTAATGTATTTGTGAAGTTATTAGTAATCTTTTCAATATAGGGTAATTTTAAATATTGATTATCATTATCATTTTATATAGTAGTAGTAGTATTAGTAGTATTGTTAATGTTATGTAAACTTGGTGTATCCTTTTTGTGGTATATTTTGTTATAAAGTTGAATGGATATTGGCTGTTAATAAGATGCTATTGACAATATTTACATTACTATCATGGTATTCTTTATCAGATTATAAACCAGATCAATCAGATTGTAAACCACCGTAATTTTTTGTTTTATGTATGGTGGGAATGAAAATTCAATATTCTGCCCGACTAAGTATTTTTGCGCCACCAGTTCGCTGTGATTGTGTTCTCCTTCCCTACTTCCAAAATAAAAAAAGTTTAATAATACTAAAAATCTTATTTGCTTTACAGGTCTAAAGATTTTTTTTTGAAAACATAATAATAAAAAAACGATAATTATTGTTAAAGTCTTAAAATTAAAATAAACTTTTTAACAATAAAAACATCAAGACAAGAATACTTTAGTATTTAGTTCCCTATAATCATAGTATACGATTATTATTGAAATAAAAATTATGTAAATAATTCGAAAAAAAATACTTATTTAAATGTAACAACACAATGCAGAAATAACTTAATATAAATTATATTTGAACTGTGTACAAAAACGCCGGCTATTAGATAGATAGTCATAAATGCACTTAAGGTGTAATTACATATCTCATTGCCAAAAAACTAGCATTATAAGCGTTTAGGAATATTTAAGAATATTGTGTCTCAAAATTAACTTTAATTTTTACAATGTATATAAAACTCAAATATAATAAAATGTTTAAAACAGTGAATTATTATAAATTCGGTTAAATATTGTTCTCAAATCAAAAGATTCGCGGCAGCCACCCGTCGAGTCAAGGTTCGCCGAGTTACGACTTCAAGTCAAATTTAACGGAATAGTGTTTTCTTTTATTGCAGTATTAAAATTTGCTTTTTTTATACAATACAAGAATTTTTTAATGATGGGAAAATATTTTTGTGTAATAAATATAAATTTTCAAACAAAATTCTTGACGTATTTAGTAAACTCGTTTTGTTACCACCGCGAAAACGAGTTTTCTATTTACGTTTTAAATATTTTGTTAAATTGATTTCTGTTACATTAAATAAATTCTATAAAAATGAGAAAATGTGCGTATAAACAAACAATAACCGTATTGAATAAATTAATAAAAATATAACGAAATCTGCAATATCTATCAAAATCGATTGATGAACCCCCTTAATGAAGTTTTGATACTGCATCTAGATTTTGTTCTTTCTTGCTTGGATAAAGTATATTTTACATCCTTTAATTTTTACGAATTAAGCAATTCCGATGATGTCTGTACACATGCTGTCGCGCCTCTAGTTTTCAATTCACGAAGGATAAAAATTTGGAAATATCCCTTTAACGCATAGATAATTACAATTGAGTTTTATCCAAAGTAAGGAAGCTAGATTTTGGAACGCTGGAATACAAAACGTTTGATTTAACCAACCCCATGTAATTGTAAACGTATCTAATTGTAAGCTATAATCTGCTACTTGTCCGAAACCGCAGAGCGACGCTGCAATCTAAGACCCATGGTGTAATTAAGAATGTGTAGCATTGAGCACCTTACAAGTAATTGGCTGCTGTCGCCCAATCATGTGCCTGGCCACTTACTTATTGTAAATGCCTAAATTAAATTAAGTAATTACCTTTAAATAAATAATTTATTTCTTCAACAGAATTTAACTATGAAAATACTTAGATTAGTAGATTTCTAAGGATTATATTTATTGGGTAAATGGATAATTTTAATTAGTTAGTAAACTATAATTATATCCTTATGTTATAAATGAAAATAAAAAATCATAAAAAAGTATTTTAGACATGTTATTAATTAAATAATTGATGTATTAAACAAATATTAGTTTAATACAAATGAAAGTTATTTAAATTTTATTATGTAAAGTTATTTATTTATGATTTTTATATTAACATTTAATTGGTATATTGTACATACTAATTTGATAATTTTGCAAACATAGAACAAAAATAGGATGCATAAAAGTGAGTCTTCATTTAAGCGAAGGCCAGCATTCTAATTGATTGATAGTGCGCAACCACTATAATGATGGGGAATGCTACGCCTTGTTAATTACACCATGCTCAGACTCATTCAGGTTGTCGCTGTGAACCTTATAATCGATATCTTTGATAGTACCGAAACAGTACATATCGTATATACAAATAATATTTCATAATCAGCCATATCCGACTTATAGTACTTGCTATTCACGAAATGTCCTTGAAGTTGTAGATGGCGTTAATATCTAAGTTAATATCCTACCCGATACGGCTATACCGGTTATGCTTGGTATTCAAACAGACCACTCAGATGGTAGCGCCTATATTTTCAGGGACATTTCGAAAACACAGGATAACATAGAAAAGTTATGAAGTCCGATATGGCTGTTCATAATAATCATATAAATCAATATAAATGCTTATATTAATTTTTATAAGCACATGAATATATTTCTTTTATTATATAATTAAATTTTAATATATAATCCTTTTAAAATACTAATATTTATCGAAATGTCCATAAATTTCATTATGTAATCAAATATGTTTTATTGTTAAAACTTAAATTGGAGTTCCCAAAATAAAAAAGCAAATACCCTTCTAATATGACAATAGGGAAATTAAAATAATTAATATATAAATTATAAAGTATGAATTTATAGAAGTAACAATTTTATTTTATATAAATACAAAATTTTAATTTATTTGATCACGGTAAATTAATAGAAATTATCAAATTACATTTTGAACTTAATTTTCTTTACTTTATAATACATATTGAGCAGAATACATCGATTTTGTGAACAGTAACGCTCTCTGGTGAATTTGGTCTATTTAGAGTCGCGTCCATTTTAACCTTGCCTTAATTCAACTCGGAAGAGACTAGTAGGTACAATATTACACAAATACGCAT
The DNA here is from genome assembly GCA_022817085.1 of Psilanteris sp. ZL-2020. Lineage (NCBI taxonomy): Eukaryota > Metazoa > Arthropoda > Insecta > Hymenoptera > Scelionidae > Psilanteris > Psilanteris sp. ZL-2020. The sequence continues at coordinate 16,916 of JABFQC010001610.1, forward strand.
AATGTGTTTTATTGTTAATTTGTCGAAATCTATCTTACTCACATACAAAACAAAAGCATAAACGGGCTTCGCCGAAAGACAATAATCGAAAAACGCGCATATGTTTGGTGACCTTATATAATAGTTATAATTATAACTAAATCGTCGTAAAATACATTCTTTGCTATACATTCTCTGTTATACAGATAATTCTGTCGTTCAACATGTTCTCCATCTATACAATTAGAATTAGGTTGATGCTTGTTCTCTGCTTATTTACATATGATGTCTTTGTCTGTATCATCAAACGCGCCTTCTATAACTCGAAGTACGCCAACCAGAGATGCCAGATTCGGCATAATAGCAGCAACTTGAACATAGTTGCTATCGAACGACGTACGCTAAGATCGTTCTCGATTGTATGACGTGCGCTTACGGGCATATCGAAATATCGGTACAAATGTTAGAAGATTTTTTGGATTATTAATTAATAATTATTATTTATTTTTAAGTAATATTGTTATTATAATTATAACAATTTTTTCAATTATTTTTTTTAACTTTCAGGTAACAAAATCTGAATGCCACTTTATTGTGCATATTTTTTTACAATGTGACAACTTTCTAAATATTCCTGGTCATTTTGGGGATGTTTAATGCCAAACACAAATATTATTAACAAAAACACCAGCTTGCTGACTGTATATTATTACTAGTTCAAAGCAATTAGCTTCATTTTTAGTTAAAAATCCGGAACATTACTATTTCATTTATCACGAATTTCGAAGATCACAAATTACAAGAATTGATTTTCAGTATTAGTATTATTTGTAACGTATTCATGGTTAATATTAAAATTTTGTATTTTAATTTTTTGGCTTTCGTTATTCTTCTATTGAATATTTGTTATGAAGGAAGAGTTGTTTCGGCCAAATAAATTTTGGTGCAATATATGCAGTGTTTTGTTGTGTACTTAGACGTGGCTACTGCTTGTCCAGACATTTTTTTTCATATCCTTGCCGTATACAATTTTTTCAGTTTCGTTTAAATTACAATTATTGTACTATTGTCTTTACCATTGCAAGCGATTGTTAGTTTATTAGAGGTATTTGTAATGTAAGTATCATCTACAGGTTTTGTTTGTTCAACATCAAAATATTTATCATTAACGTAACTAGTGTCTTCTATAGTTTCAGATTCATCAAATTTTTAATTAAACTTTCGTTTAAATGACACTAGCATCTTTTATGATTTCAGTTTCTGAATTTGTTAATATACATTTGTCTGTAATCGACACTATATAAGAATTATATTTGAATATTAAAAAATTCAATATAATATAATTAACTAAAATTGTATCAAAATTATATCTTATTGCAGAATATAATAGAATTTAAATTTTTTTCTTTTACTGTAAATTTATTGTTAATTAATGTTATGTAATTGTTTATAATAGTCTATTGAGTGTATTTCTTAAACTAGAATCAGTTATTTGTAACAACTAACGTAAGGTTCCTCTAATTTTCAGAACCGTAGCAGCTTTATAATAATACAATTTTCAACAAATTCAAAATTTATGGTATAGAAGCATGCAATAATAGTTAGTGAATCGTATTACAGAACATGTTGTTATAAAAGATGGTTATAAATTGTTATAAACAACCAAAAACGACAAATTTAAATAATTTGAAAATTTCTTATAATTTTGGCCGAAAAGCAACAATAAATATGTAAATACTTATAAATGACCAAGTCTGCTTCTTGACAATGATTCAGTAGATGGCAC
>JABFQC010001611.1:0-18674 GCA_022817085.1 Psilanteris sp. ZL-2020
GTAATTTTTCTTACAGAAATTGAAAAAAAAAACTAATAAGTTAATATTTTGTACTGTTTTTACTATTATATTAACACAATACTCACTATAATAGTAATTTTTAACCGAATAATTTTCTCCGTGTATAGGAATGATTATTTTTTAATATATGCCAGACTGATTTGTATATGCGTGCGTATAGTTTTTTAAATAATTTAATAATTTATTAGTTTTACTTTTGTTAAAGTAACGGTATACAAAATATTAATGAAAATTAGTCTTTACTTCAGTCAATTCGAACAATTGAACATTATTTAATATTTATTTAAGTATAACTAAAACCACAATTTGGACTCTGACGCAAAATATCATACTAGAACCGGATTTTGTTATTCAAACAGAATTAAGTAAATTTTCAGTTCCTGCAGGTTGTATAAGTATAACGTTTTAATAACATTCCAAAACAGTATAATTTAATAAAATGTCACATATTAAAATTAATACATAAGATTATTGTACACGTAGAAAAATGTTTCATTAAAAATGACTGAAATTTCAATACATATTATAATAAAAACACAGTAACTTACGGACAAAAAAAATAAATCAGAAAATACCGAACTTTTACTGTAAACATGAATGAATTTTCGGTATGTATTTATAAACATTCATCAATGTTTACTGAAAAGTTCGGTAATTTTTGTACGTGAGTTTCTGTGCTTTTAATTATATTTACTGAACTTTCAGTCATTTTTAATGCAACATTTTTCTGCATGTAACAGACAACATATATCGATCTAAACATTATAAAATTTATAGATTTTTGAAATATTAACTTTTATTTCTTAAATTAAAGTCTCAAATTTAGACTTTTTTTTATATAATATCGATTTGTTTATTTAAACAAAATTAGTACCTATATAATTCTCCGATAGCACAGAAATGATTTAACACAAATATTAAATAGTGCTATATGTAGAATCAATTTTTTTGGGAAAATTAATGTACCTAAATTTTGGATCAACTGTGTAAAAATTAGTTACAAAAATTACACAAATTTACATTATCTATGCTTATTTACTGGTTATTTTTTACGCAACTTGTTCCAAATTTTTTAACACTTCATTATTTCATAAACGTAAAAGAATCTATAATTAAACTATTTTTATTCTGTCGGGGATTAAATTCTAAAATCTATATTTTGCGAACAAAAAACAAACATTTTTTTCATATCTTTAAAACATGAACATATTATCGACGGTATATCAGCACGCAATATATAATATATATATATTATATATATATATATATATACTTTAAACTGAGTATTTTTTAATATCAATGCCATCCCAACTTTAAATGCCAACCTCGAAATTGTTTTACATACTATATACTAATATTGATCCAATGCTAATCAATAAATGATATTACAAAATATTATTGTAATATTAAGTCACGACAAAATGACGTACTTCGTACGAATACTAATATAGTTTTGTAGTTTGAACTAATTATTTATTTAATTTTTTTTTAATAGTTCTAAAAACGACAAAATTGGCTTATCCTTGGACGAAATGTAAATGAATGTTTTAAATAATATATAATATATTTCATTCAATAGTAGTAATTGAAAGTACAATTATAATATTTAATTGAATTGTGTTAATGATTTTATACCCTATAACGCAGAAATATTAAATAATATTATATTAATATATTATTACAATATTATTATATGAAAATAATATTACTATAATATTATTTAATATTTTTGCGCTATAGGAATAAGCATAATCCAATAAGAATCAAAGTTCTTCATAAACACTTTATACTATATTTATATATGTTAATAAATTTAAGTTAATATGTCAATTATTAAACTAATAATATTAAATTATTTCAAAGTTTGTTAAGATGAAATATGTTGATTTTTGTTTTGTTTATAAATACAAATTACAAAAATATACAGAATATTTTATAAAACAAAAAATAATTTAAGATAATTATATTTAAATAAATAAATATATTTCGATGTAATAAATATTATAAAAATCTTTAAATTGATATTTTCATTATAATTTGGATAATAATTATGCGAGAATATGTTTTCATAAATTAAATTTTCCCGCCAGAAATATTATATTCTGTTAAATCAATTTTTAAAGAATAGGTGACGCTAGTGCGAACACAGCGTTTTGCGACTAACGACAGTATTGTCGACTTTAGAAATGTTAAATTAATTAACAAATTGCAGTAACAGTGAAATTTGTGATTACGTATTGTTGAAAACATTCAAAAACTTTCATCGAAAAAATTATGCGAAGTAACCCTTCATACGTAAATTCCAAATTTTACTTCATAACCATTACTATTACATTTCAGGGACGTAACTAATCGTCGTCCATCGAAAAGATCCAAACTAAACATTTAAATTATTTAATTAATCAGCATTTTCGAATGTTATAAATAGGAAATAGCAATTACTGTTTAAGGTAATTATTGAACACTGGATTAATTTTACATGTATGTTAATATGACACGAATTCCTTACCTTAGTCTAGAATTTATATATGAACGTATGTTTATGAAATTATACAATTTAATATTCATTAAGAATTACTGAAAATTTCTTTAACGCTTTATTTAGTAAAAAAGGATTTATTGTTTTTAGTATATTAATAAATAAAATTACAATTTAGATTATTATAAAACATAACTAACCTATAAAAAATGTATATATACTTAAAGAATTGAAATACAGTATCAATACTGCAAAATCAATTTTATATATATAAATTTATAATTTTTTATAGCTAATTTGAATAATACAAATATATGCATGTATTAGGAATAAAAGTTTATATTTGAATACAAAATTTAAAAAGAAAACAGAATAAAATATATTAACAATTATATAATATATTTTAATATTTATAACAATAATTTTTTTAAAAAACTATAACATAACTTAAATATTTTATATAATATGTATATTAAATAATGATTTATATAAAAAACATTTGTAATAATTAATATTTTATTATTAATAAAAATAATAAAATTATATTAATTACTTATTTTAAGGTGCAAATGGCTCTGTTATTTACAAGTATGTGGGACTCCACAATGTTTTTGAGCACCCTAACCCCAAAGTTCTATGTTGCACTCACAGGCACATCTTCATTAATATCTGGCTTAATTCTTATTTTTGAATGGTGGTATTTTCGTAAATATGGCACCTCTTTTATTGAACAGGTGTCTCTCAATCATATTTCTCCATGGATTGGTGGAGGTGATAACAATTCAGACTCTGCCAGTGGTACAAATACAAATAACTCTGGGTCCTCGAATCAACAAAATGTACCAGAGTGCAAAGTATGGAGAAATCCAATTAACTTATTTCGTGGTGCTGAATATCAAAGGTTTTATTGGGCTACGAATAAAGAACCATTAACCTATTATGATATGAATTTATCAGCACAAGATCATCAAACTTTTTTTACCTGCGAAGGTGATGCAGGTAAAACTGAATATGAAATTATGCAAACTGCTTGGAGGGAGAGAAATCCTGTAGTGAGAATTAAGGCTGCACATAGTGCATTAGAAAGAAATCCAGATTGTGCACCAGCATATATTTTATTAGCTGAAGAAGAAGCAACGACTATTCTTGAAGCTGAAAAAATATTAAAACAAGCACTAAAAGTAGCAGAAAATAATTACAAGAAATCACAAAATACACAGCACCAAGGTTCTATTGCAGAAGCAATTCATAGGTGAGGATTGTTATAAAAATACCATTCACATTTATTTTAGATGTAAATAGATATTTAGAACAAAATTTATATGACTAAATTAAAATGTTATTGTTATAGTAAATAATATTTTAAATTTGATACCATTTTCTTATAAAATAAAACTTTTTATATGATTAGTAATGATGATGATGATGAGTTAAATAGTTTCTCAAATAAAGATTTATTTAATATATTTCCATTTTACAGACGAGATACAAATGTTCTAATATATGTAAAAAGACGCTTGGCTATGTGTGCTCGGAAATTAGGAAAACTTAAAGAAGCGATTAAAATGTTTCGTGATTTAACAAAAGAAATTCCACCTATAATGAATGTATTAAATATTCATGAAAATCTTATAGAAGCACTCCTAGAAACTCAAGCATATGCTGATGTTCAAGCAGTGTTAGCGAAATATGATGATATTAGTCTACCTAAATCTGCAACAATTTGTTATACAGCAGCATTGCTCAAAGCAAGATTAGTAGCAGATAAATTTTCACCTGACATAGCAAGTAAACGTGGTTTGACTACAGCAGAAATGTCGGCTGTTGAAGCCATTCATAGGTAATTGTCATAAAATTTTAATTATAATTACTGTATTTAGCTGTAGTATAGTTCTTTATTTCATTTTATAAATTTTAATTTCATTTATAAATTATAGCTTAAATAATACATTTTGTATATATAATTATAATAATAAATAGATGGAATATATATTTAATTTTAATATAAAATTTTTATATAAAAATTGTATTTTTTAACAATAGCACAATGTTTTAATTCCATGTATAAATTTAATTTTAGGGCAGTTGAATTTAATCCTCACGTGCCAAAGTATCTTTTGGAAATGAAGCCACTCATTCTTCCACCTGAACATGTTTTGAAACGTGGCGATTCTGAGGCAATAGCATATGCCTTCTTCCATTTATCACATTGGAAACAAATGGAAGGAGCTTTAAATTTGCTACACTGCACGTGGGAGGGTACTTTTCGAATGCTTCCTTACCCATTAGAAAGAGGTCATTTATTTTATCCATACCCTACCTGTACAGAGTGTGCAGATAAAGAATTATTACCTGCTTTTCATGAGGTCAGTGTCTATCCAAAGAAGGAGTTGCCCTTTTTCATCTTGTTTACTGCGGGTTTATGCTCATTCACAGCACTTGTTGCGCTACTTACGCACCAGTATCCAGACACAATGGGTGTTGTGGCCAAGGCAATGCTTGCCTGGTTTTCCCTTCCGTTTTACTATGTCCTTGACAAACTTGAGGCTGCTATGCCTACAAATTTGCTTCAGCAACTTTCTAGAATATAAGTTTTCTTATAAAGATCTCAAGACAAACTCATGTGATATTTTATGATACACTGCTCTCTACCCTCATCCTCTTAATTTTACCATAAATCATATATTAATAAGTTTTCGAGAGTCATTTTTATTTCTTTTTAATCTTTACTTCATTTTTTCCATACTTTTGTACACTTTGTTAGAGATTGAAGTCTGGAAACATTAATTTAAGTTTGTATTTTAAAATACATATTTTCTTGCATCTCGATGCAATGTATATTATAATTCATCTATTTTCTGTGCCATCTTAAAATGATTACAAAAATTCTTTTTTGTAATTATATTACGATCTATTTTTATATATTACATTATTAACGTAATTATATTTATTTTGATATTCATCTGTAATCTTGTTAAATATTTATAAATTATTTCTATGATTTGTCAAATTAAATTTAACTTCAAAAAGTTTTAAACATTATTTTAACAATAAGTTTATTAGATTAATAATTTAATATATATATTATTCAGTGAAAAAACAATTTTTTAAACAAATTGGCACGATTGAAGATAATATTAGCTTGATAAATCATTTTATTTTTATAAGTGTTGGTTTTTACATTAATGATTAATTTCCTTAATAATATACAATTATTTACACTATTTGTTATGATATGTAAAAATACACAAAATAATAATAAGAAAAATTGGCATTTATAAAAAATGCATTATCATCTAGTGGGTTGAAAATTATTACATATAAGAATTAATAAACATAGTGCAAGTTTTTGGTGAAACAATGTAACTGATATTCAGTGAAATTTTAGATAAGAGAATTTTAGTATTACTTTAATAACTTGATTTCTCAAAATAAATTGAAATCAATTATTTTATTTACCAAAGATAAAATAGAATTACTATTTTATTATATTTATAATATATAAGTTATTATATAACTTCCTTTATAAGTATCCAGATGTAACAAAGTCATTAAAAGTGCTAATATAAAATTCTTGAATATAAAAATTGCTATTTTTATTTATTTAATTTTATATATACATTTTATAGAATACAGTAAAATAATATAATTTTGTAAATATATATATATATATATATTGTATTTATATATTAACAATAAAATAAATAACTTTAAAAACAAAATTTCTGGACTACTTTCAAAATGTAAAATACATAATTCTCACATACAAAACTTAATTTAAAATACTAATTTTTCTACGTATTTTAATTGATTGATAATAATATATTTCAGTAGGTTGTGAATCTTGCAATGTGTATTTGAAATTTAACTTTACTGAACGTAAAAATATAAATAAATACTCATTTTTCAAATTATATTGATTTTGATTCTATGTTGAATAGTACTTATAGATTATAGAAAAAAGTATTTTATTATACTAATACTTTTCATTCAAAATACCATTTAATTACAATTCATAAAATAACAACGATAATTTTCGTTTTAAGTAATATACCAATTTTATTCTATTCATTAATGTAAAAACTTATATCTTATATTTTCATCTGCAGATTTAGTCTGTCAAAATATTTGTATACAATTTACTATTGTATGCCATTAATTGTATTTTATAATGTAAATTTATTGTTACGTTATCTACTTATATTATAATCATCTTCATGATTATATTGATAAAATTAACTTTGTGAAAACTTAGATAATCATCTTCAATTTAATTTATCTCGATTAAAATAAAATCATCTTTATCCATGTATATAATTTACTATATCATATAAGTAATTATTTTATTTTATAAATTTGTTGTAACAAATGTAAATAATGGTATTTTAAGTTCATCATCTATTTTGTATTTAGCAGTCTTGTAATAATGTTTTTTATTATAGAATTCATGATATTTCATTTATCATTTAAATCATTCTTACGATGTACAAAAAAAGTATATAAATAAAAATGATTTTTTGTATATTTGTTTACTCTTGTCATAGATAATCCAAGTATGAATTATATTAATTTTTTAATTGTTTGTGATTATTGTACATGTTATAAATTTAAAAAATTGTTGACATATGAAAATAATGTACTTATTTTTTGTTAAAATGAAATTTGTTAAATTTTAGTTTGATTAAATTATGTTTCTATGATAAGAAACAATAGAATTGTTTTATAATAGGGTTTTAAAAATTAAGTCAACGTTATAACACAATTTGTAAAATGTCGATATAACACTTAGTTTTAAGTTCTACAATATGAATATATATAATTTAATAAAACATATTTTTAATACCTTATTAATTATTGACTTTTGTATATTTTACATTTCACAAGAATATAATTTAATATATATGAATAATATGTATATTAAAACGAAATAGTGATTAATAATATTCAGTTTTATAAATTTTGTTATATTACATTTTAATAAATATATGTTTATGTACATATCATTATAAACTATTTTAATTTTCAAGTATTAAAAATATATTTATTTTATTACAAATGTAAAATGCATTTTAATAGAATGCAAACATTTTATAAGTATGACAATAAAAATTAAAACATTTTAATATAGTTGTTATTTATTAATTTTCCTTTCATTAAAATCTAGATTATGACAATAATTAATTAGTAATTAATACCTATGTATTAATGATTAGTTGTATTGTAATTATCACTTCTTGCATTCTTTATGGCTTACTTTAAACTTTATTTGCAATAATAAAATTTTTAAACATTTTTTTTAAATTACAAAGTTACCTTGTTCATGAAGTTTATGTTAAGAACAAGTATATCTATAATTAATAGTTTGTCTTATTTCTAAACTATTGCTTATAACAAGCAGTACATTGTATGAATTGAATTTTGTATTTCTTAATATGAAATATTGATAGCATTGCAACATAAACTAGAAAAGTTTATTTAAATTTTTCTATATATAAAATGTGCAGCTCATTCTTTTCTTTGTAACATAAAATACCACGTTCCAATAAGATTTGAAAATGCACATCAATTATTCTACATAACAGATTGAATGAGATAGATTGCTAATACAATTATAGTTCAATTTATCAACATATGTTTGCATTGTTTCACTGTATTCTCAATGGAATATTCAGTCTAACATAAATTTGTATTTTATTATTATTAAGAGTTAAAGTATTTGTGTTATTGTTAAATTAAGTAAAATTAAAGAAATACATAACTTTAATAGAAACATTTAAACTGAACATTTCCTGTAAGTTTAGTTCTTTTTTAGTGGCATAAATCGTAATGTTATTACTTTGCTAAACATATTTAAATAACATAAAGATTTATTAGACAAGCAGATAATTCACGCGCATTAAATTTAATTATGGATGTTTTAACTTACATTTTCAGAATTTCAGTTAATTGTAAAATAAATGTGTACTTTAATAAAGAAATATTGTCAGATGATTGTTTATTTAACATCTTATTGCAATTTTAAATTACTATATATTATAAAAAGGTATATATTTTTTATGCAATTTAGAAAACAAATAAGTACACAAAATAATATATTCATCAATCAAATCATGTTCTCAATAACCAAAATAATTTATCTACTATTATTTATATATTATTTTATTATTATTTATCTATTATATATTATTTATTATACTTTTTAGATGTATTATTTTATTCCCTGTACTTTAACTTTAATTTAAATATTAACTTTCTATATTTATATTGTATACACGTTATGAGTCTGTAAATATGTGACTTAAATATTTTTTTTATTTTTGATTATGTAAAATATTATGTATAAATAATTTCAAAAAACCAAAGGTTTAAATAAAGCTACTTATTATATTATTATAATAATTTTTGACAATTCAATTTATTAAAAGCACAACACACAAATGAAATGTACTTTATATATAGCTTAGGAGTTAAACAGTCTTTCGGTTGTTAAAGAATTTTATATTTTATATACCATACTTTTTATATTGTAAATATAATTCTTCAAAATACTTTCAGTTAATTATATATATATACAATTAAAAATCAGTTATCTACACAGATTACTTTAATATCTATTTTTCCTACTACACAAGTCTTATTAACGGTAATAACATTTTACGTAAATACACGAAATTGCGTGAAAATTATGAACTACTTTTGTAATCATTGACAGGTCAAAATATTACAATAAAAATGACTATTTTTATTTTATGTTGTAATTTGTCATTCTTATAAATTTTCTGTTATAATATAAACGAAGGTATAATGAGAAACCTTAAAACATTAATAACAGGAAGTAGCAAACTACAGTCTATCAAATCAAAGTACTAAAAGTAGAAGAAAATAAGTAACAAAACCAATAACAATTATTACATAAACTATAATAATATTACACCGACAGCATCGGAAACGAACAAAAAGAAATTCATATTAAATAAAACAAATAAAGAACATGCGCATTAAAAAAGTATATTATAGTTTGCAAAGAATATAAAATTTTATTAACAAAGTAAAATCATTGTTTATTTGCTTATGTAATATTGATTTCATAAAAGCATAATCTTGAATACATTATTTGATTATTGTTTACGGATAATATCAGGTAATTCGACTTTATATATTCAGTATATTTTTAGTATATATAACATTTTTTAACATACTATTATTCAGAGTTATGGTGATGCACCAAGAAGATAATATATCAAATAAAATGAAACAAAAACTATTTCTGTCAATTATCCGACATTAAAAGTCGGTGACTTGGTTTCAAAAGACCAGTTTCGTTATAATTATCTATTGATATCTGGACAACTGGAAACTGTCATCGTTAATTAAATTTAGGTAGCCTTAATGGTAAAAAATAAACGGTGTAAGAAAGTGAAGAATAATGATATAAATGAAGTATGCATAATAATGAGATTATATGAATAATATATAAAATAATTGAGTACTTCAAAAAATTGTTATAGTAAGATGTTATATATATTTATGAGAATAATATATAAATGTAAAATAATAATTTATTTTTTGTTAAAATAGTAAATTCTTAATTTAATAATTATACAAATCATATTTTAAGATATAAGATGATTATTCAAACATATGGTTGAGGAATAACTTTCAGGAGAACGGTAATTTAGTGATATAAATATATTGGTCTTTGTATAGCCACGCATTAGATAATGCTACTACTTGTATTCGTTATCTGAAGATGAAATTTTAAAAAATTTAAAACAATGTAATTATATGAATCATTTAAAAAATTCGTTTATATTATTTTTTATGGTTTGAAAATGTATATATTTCATGTTATTTGAACAAAACTTATTATATACATTTTATTCAAAATAAAAGACTATTTTGTATTATGCGGTAATTTTATTTCTTAAAAGTATTAAAATTGACAATTTTTAATGTCTGAAATGTGATACACTGTAATTGTGTTTTGTTATTTGATATTCCTAACACTGTCTGGTTTAAGCAGGATAGAGGCAATGACATTTCGGATTGATTGTTTGCAAGTTTATTGGTCATCATCTTTCTTGATCGTTAGGTTAGCAAAAGGGCTATGCTTGAGTAATCACCAAAGTCACCTGATCTACATTTTTATATTCGAACTGCTTAAAAACGATGTTTTCAATTTAAATTTTACTGACTTTAATCATTTAAAATAAATAATTAATTTTTTAATATAATAATAAAATTACTGTAGTAAATAATATATAAATTATTATTTTATTTTATTAAATTAAATTACAAAATATATCAACTAGTATAAAATACACGCACTTCATTAATACATTCATTTTTTATAGTACGCCCATTAACTTTCAAAACTAATTTCATATTGAATACTTTAAATATTAATTATGCAAAATTAAAATGATTTTAAATTTATTTATAGTGTTTTGAATTAAAAGCATAAATTCATTATTTACAAAGCCTATATTTTAAAACACTTTATAGCAGTGATATTCAAACATATGTGATTGCATTAAATTTTATATACACACAGATACAGATAATATGATCTATAGGTATATAATGACATTTGTCAAAGTGCGCTATATATAAATATACGTAAATAATGTAATATTACACTATAATCTGTAGTAATTATATCAAAAAAATACGGTAAAATTATTTACATATTATTATATATTATTAAAATATTTGTATACTTAAAAAATTCGTAATATATCTCATGTTATATATATATATATCTATATTTTTTTTCAAGAGTTATTTTGATGAAAAAAAAATGCGGCAACAGTCAAATGTCTTCAAAATGCCTACTTAATATATTTTTGCGGTGTTTCGGGATGTACTCAAAGTACTTCTATATTCATAATGAATATATTTACACCTAAAATTCTAACAAAATTAACGTACGAGATTTGTGGGGACACATCACTATATTGTATGATCGAGACCTTGGAAATACCAATATAGACATAAACAGACTTTTAGCAGTTTTGAAGCCGAACCCCGAAACTACCGGAACTTGTGTATGCAGTGGTAGTTTTGGGGTATTTTTCAGTTATTTTACACATTTGCTAGATTTATGCGACCTCGTTACGAACATTTGCATTACATATTGCAATAAGTTATATACCATGTAATTTGCTTCAACTTGGTTATAGTATATATAGAATAGAATAAATCATGAAGTGATCATGAAAAAGTTATAAGAAACAGATATATAAAATGAAAGTAAAGTAAGGTAGTGGTAAGTGTAAAGTTCAAAAAGATTAAAATCGAAAATGATTTGATAAATGATAATATATCATTTGACGTTTGACCACTAAATCAATAAATAAATATTAAATAATAAAACTGAATGTTTTATTTTGTCTGTGAAACTGGTCGTTAAAATAATAATATTTTAATAAATGATAATATATATATAAAATGTTAAAATTATAATGTGCACTGCAATTATATGATAAAGGTAAACTATAATAGATAGCAACAAATTATGAATAATAAAATATTATTTTTAAACGTTGAGTTATACAAAAATATATATATACACTATATATATATATATATATATATATATATATAATATAGTACACTGAAAAAAATATTAATGTAAAGTTTATTATATTTTATAACAATTACAGAATAGAATTTCATTTGTAACGAATATACTTATATATATATAATACACGTTATTATTTATATAGTAATATACATTATTATTTTAATATAATATAGTAATATCAATTACTATATTATATTAAAAAATTGTAATGGGAATCATACGATCCCATGATTACTGTATTTTTTCTTTCAGTGTAAGTTGAAGAGGTGTCTCCACTACTTATTGTGCTTCCTTATTAAAGCATGACCTTAATTTTATTGGGATTTTATAAACATTAAGAAAAAATTATTCTTCGCGTACATCATCACGTTTACAGTTCATAAGTTTACAGTAAATTAATTTAAATTACTCATTAATATTTGAAAGCTATCTAAAAGGTTTTGGTATTTATGGATTTATTATGTATAAGGTACATATTTGACGTATAATTTGTTATAAGTTTGGACATCAGTTTTATAGTCACATTAAATGCTGGCTTTCAAATTTACAAAGTGATTATTTTTATATATATTTTATATTTAGTAAATAACATTTTAAGATAAAAAATTCGTATGTATTACTACGATGCATCGTTAAATATTTCTTAGAGACATACTCAATGCAAAGCAAATGTGTATTAGTGACATAACAGTTAAGAATTTACAAGAATGTTACAAACTATTGTATAAAGAAAAAAAAATTCCAGTCGTATTAGTACAAATGTTAACTTTTATTGATAAAGTTCAAACACATACGTATAAATATAATTTAATATTCTAACTGAAATGTAAAATTACAATTGTAAAGTTATCTCGCCTAAGTGATTCGTTAAGTGATGTTATAGAATAAACAAATTTGATATACAATTTTCTTATAATCCCATAATAATATATACATTATTCTTCAATTATTTTTTTCAATTCTGAAATTAGTATATTAATTTTCTTAATGCACCTTATCAAAATAAAGGAATAAATTTCCTATTATTAATAGAATAAATTTTCTATTATTTACCGGTTCCTGTATGAAATTAAAAAAATTGCGAAACAATATTTTAACATATATAAAATTAAAAAAGAATATAAAATAATTTATAAGAATAGAACGAGCTTTTCATAATATTAAAACATTTTTTTAAATTCAATTTTTATTATAAAATAGTATATAATACTCATATGGGTGATATTATCGTATTTACCATTAAAAAAATATATAATGTAATGTTATATTTATCTGTAGTCTGTGGATATATTTTGACTAAACTTATAGTACAATGAATAATGTAAATATATATATTCAAAGGTCAAGGACCAATTTCATACAGTTAACCATGCCACAAAAGCTTTTTCAATGCATTTAATCATAAAAATACTTTTTTATAATCAGTTACATGAAATATTTAATTAAAACAATCAGTTTCATTTATTTTAGAAATAATATATATGTATATTGAAGAGGATACGTAGTAACATATAGAACATTTTCCGGTAAAAATAAAACTACTTTTTCTCTTTGTAATAGTGAAAAAGCTACTTTTCCCATACGCGAAAAAGTTTGAAAAGTGACTACTTTTACTGCATGTATTGGAAGAAAGTTATTTTATATCTTTATTTTGTTGTTCTATTAAATTATTTGTTCGGTTCATTCCAACCAATACATATATATATATAGATTTATAATAATTAATTGCGTATTACTTTCGTATATTGTATCCTTTTCTATATACGTCGAATTAAATTATATTTTATTAATGATCTATGAATTATTAGTAAAAGAATTATGAATAATATAACAATAGACATAAAATACAATAATATGAAAATTCGTTTGTTACATGTATTTATAATACATAATGATTCATTATAATGAACACACATATTTTCAAAATTTCATTTAAAAATACTATTAAAATGTATCAAATATCTACTTTGATACCGCATAGTTGCAAAACTATTACAAACGTTGTAAAAGTTATACAGTAATTTTTGTACCTTTACTTATCTTATAGAATTTTGATCAAATCAATTTCTTACGCAATAATATAGTCACGCGACATTTATGATTTACACAAATTAACAAAATCTTAATAAAACTAAAATAATTTATTTGAAAGCAATAAATATATACAAACAACTTCCAAAGCGCGTATTATCGATCATATTTTATTGAAAATACTTCCGAGATAATTTACAATAATTATATACCTTAAACTTTAAAATGATAAATTTCATATGATTCATATTCATACCTATGGCTGTAATTAAATACATTGGAAATGTTTTAACTTAAAACTATATGCATGCATCATAATTATTTTGCATTTCATTCATTTTTAACATAAAATATATATTAGAAAATAAGGAATTCGCTATAAACAGGTCCTAATCAAATAATATTTAAATTAATTTACTTTTATTTAATTTAAGATTCACCCTTGTATGATATATCGAAGACTATATATCAAATGCAGTAAGTTTTCATTTAACTATACCTTTGTTACTTGGGCTATACCACGTTTATATGTTGATGTCCATACGACATTAACTCAATCATATCAATACACATACATACGTCGTTTGTAATTTATATAAATTGTTCCGCAGCAAAAGAACAAAAAAAAAAAAAACAAAACGAAAAAGAAAGTTTCAATATATCTATATACATTTATCTGTTTCAACTTTGCCACATTGCTTTAAGAATCCAATTGAAGCGCGCATTAAGATTTCCCGAGTTCATTGAACCATAATTTTAAAAGAACAACAAAAGCAGAATAAAAATGCCCAACAAATACAAAATCGACACAAAAACGCATACAACGGACACCCACCGCACGAACCACGCGCGTCACCGTGAGCAGCTTGCCGGTCCTGAAATGTCATATTTATAAAAGCGAGTGACTCGTACGAATTTCGAACGAAAAAATTGGTGACCGCCGAAGCATAAGCGAGCACTTTTTTTGCTTTTATTCCTTTTCGAAAGCAAGCGGCTCTTCTTCCTCCCTTGTCGAAAACGGGCCGAAAAGTCGACCAATCGTCTCCACCAAAGGAAAATGCTTGCAGGCAAGAGGGGGTCAGATGAGGTCCGCGCTTGAGCTACTGACAGTTGTCGACTAGTGTAGGTAGACCCGTCATCGTGGACAGTATCGGAGTCGCAATTACCGGCCTCGCGCGAGTGCGACACACGACCCTAAAAGATACTCCGAGAAACCACTCGGTCGTGGCGAACGCTCCGGACTCGCGATGCCACTCTGTACCTGAAGCGATCGACGTCGTGCCCAATCGAAGTATTTTTACGAAATTACGCGCAGTGAAAACCGAGCGTCCGATGCCTACCTCCTGGTGTCCAGTGCTATTTCCCCGGTGACCCTTTTCGTCCGAATAAGGTCTCCGCGACCAACCTACTTTTTAACGTGCGACCGAAACAACCTCGATCGTTAGGATTATTAAACGCGCAGCTTTTATTTCGTAAGTATTTGTTTGGGTTCAACGACATCTCGCAATTCGACCGACCGCCGAGCGACTTTGTTCTTTCTTTTAGCGACCGTGATTCCGCACTTTTTGTCGCGGATCTTTAACTCGATTCGACGTTTTTTTTCGTACCATTCGCGTTCGTTGATCGGTACGATTTAAACTCGTGCCGATTCGGGCGACGTACGATACGTTGGCCCGTGAATTCAATTATATTGAATTAAATTAAATACGCATCGACGATCGTTCGATTTGCGTCGATTTTATTAATGTTCGTGGGATTCGAGTTATAGCGCGCGAAGGAACTTTTGATGCTTGTAGTTATTGAGTTGATAAAATAGCGTTGTTGTAGATAATGCGATTTTGGGAATTCGGTGGATAATTTAATAAGGAAAATGTAATTAATGGTCATTTTGAATTCATTTTTTTGGATTAAGTTTAGCACATAATAATCTTTAACGGTTGTACGAAAATTAATTTTTTCTATATCGTTACATATAGTAATCCGGGGAAGAATTTCTGTTGATCATTTTCTTTTGTTAGCGAAATTGACACCAATTGACTCCTTCGTGTCATTTTTGAACATTTTCGTTTCGACAGAGGATGAAAGGTATTTCTTGAAAAAAAGCTGAATTGCGTTTCGCTATTGTACACGTTATTTCATAAAATAAGGAACTCAAACACTCATAAGGATTTGACGTTTCAAAATCGTCGATACCTATTGTCTTCGGAATGAAATCACGGAATTCACAAAGGATTCTTATTCACTCTTGAAAATCGCACATGACGAATTGTATTATTTAAAAGAAAACCGAACAATAAGCAATAAATTAGATCACGCGTCTAATGGAAACAAAGATTTTATTATTTGGCGACTTCTAAACAAAAGTATACGGTGCTAGAAATTATAATTCAGATAAGAAAGATAACGCTCCTCATTATATAAATCGCATTATATGACTAAAGAGTAATTTACGGTGACTTTATATAAGGAACGCGTGATAAAAAAAAGACTAGATGGTTAAGTAAATGAAGTAGGTGCTTTGCTAGGGATAGCAACTTGTTCAATGGTGAGAATCATTAAGTTGGACATTGAGATCGTTCGGTTATTGAATTATTCCCATTCCTTTAGAGATTGCAGTACTCGGACGTCGTCATGCATCTGTCATAAATGTTGCACTTGAAAGGCATTACGCTGTTGTTGTGTTTGTAAACATAGTCGGAAAGTGAATGTATTGGAATCGGATTTGGAACTTTATTTTATAATTATCGGGATGGTTAATAAGTTAAATCGTGGCTAATGAATTGATATTTAAATATCAAAAATAATGATTCCAAACTTTAAAATTATAATTTGTTTGTGTTTATAAAATGCATATATATATATATATATATGACAGACACACACAATTAAATATACACATATATATAATTATAATATATTTTTAATTTAGCAAGTTGTTTAATTTGAATTTTATTAATATTTCTGGTATGATATATAATTAATTTTGTTAATAATAAATTTTTCTTCGTAAATACTTGAATATCCCAATTAAAAATACTTCTTAATTATTTCTGTAAAATATACACTTTTAACTGCAAAATGATGCCCGCTAATATATACATTATACAATTAATATAATTACTACTAAGCACTCTGTAATCACTGATCTTTCTTCCTTAATGTAATATTGAAAAATATACTTATCATTAGATGCAATCGCAATTTTTGCAAAACAGTGCTTTGTGGATTATGAATATGTGGAATACACAAACCGAGTCAGACAGAAAGATGCGACGTCGTCAATGACACTTACATGCTCCAGTAATTGAATCAAATTAAGTGTAATTGTGGTTTTCTAATTTATATTTTTCATGATTTTGTAATGCATTTAACTAGATAAATATAGCACGCTGATTTTGTTTCTCAATATGAGTTTACCTCAAGTCGGACGTTGATTATAACGTCCAAAAAAATTATAAATTTCAATCCCGCGACTTTCCAACGGGGAAAAAAAATAAATTACAGTTTCAGGCAAATACAATTTATGCCTCGAATTGGCATTTTATTCTCAAAAATTAATATTCCGAACTTCTCCAATAACGACAGGTCGAATCATTATTTACTTATTGATATACGCGTCAATGAATTTATAAAGTAAATCATTTTTCGAATAAAAAAAAAACAACTTTTTATTAACACAAAATATTTTTAACCCGTTAATAATATATATAGCAATCATGAGAATAAATCAAACTCTATTATATCTGCAATAAATTGAATACCGCGTGAAATTAATTTAGTTATATATGCGTGTGTGTGTGTCAAATTATATTAATATTAACTCACAATCAAATTTGATTAAGTTGTACAGAAGCTTGATTGAGTCATGCAAAAATGAAAGTCGCGATAAACTGATTTTTATTGTCGATGATTGTTTGCACTTTAAGTTACTCAATATGCTCATCTGCGCAAAGCAAGCGAAGTACCTCGAATTGCCAAAGCGTTATAGTAGGCCAACGAGTGTACCGCAATGAAGCCATAATTTTCCATTTTAGCCTGAGTCATTAACATGCGATACACTTAATCGTCGATTTATAACTTGTTGATGCACCGTAAATTAATAAACCTCGAAAAAAGTGAGCGCCGAAGGGACAAGGGCCGACATTTCGAGAATGACGAAGCGAGTGAGAGAGAAAGCGAACGGCGATCGAAGTAGGTTAAATATTGTGCCACCTGCCTCGCGTGTCTGGCTTTACATTTTTTCGGATATTTTTGTCAAACGTGGTTTGCTTTGGTTTGGAATCGTCAAACGGACACATCCTATACGTAGAAAAAAGTTATAGCGTAAATTGCTATACTTCTAGCATTCCGAGGATATTTCCGTTAATGTTACGGAAATTACTATTTTTTATAGCAAACTTTCTTATATGATATAGTTAATTTTCTTACAAGATATAGTAAGTTTTCTTGTATGATATTGTACTGTGCACAAATTGTATAACAATTTTTGCAATATAAAAAAGTATTACAATGTAAAAAGTACTGTATGGCATTACAAAAGTTACTTTAGTATTATAG
>JABFQC010001612.1:0-18665 GCA_022817085.1 Psilanteris sp. ZL-2020
TCGAGAATATAACATTCAAAGTTAAAACGATACGCTTAAAAGTTTTAGTGAAAATAATTTGAGTCTCCTTTAAACCTCGAAACGCGCGAAAATGGAAATTTCCGCATTTTTCGAGGTTGAAAGAAGGTTAAAATTATACAAATTTCTGCGTTTTTTCGAGGTTCAACGGAGGCTTAAAATTTTGACTCGGGAAGTTAAGTTAAACCGGTATTGTAATCGTGAAAATCAGTTGAACGAACTGTGGCATTCACACTGTAAAAAGAAGTGTTCCATAGAAAACGTTTTTGAAGCTTTTTGGAACACTTATAAGCGTTATTTTTTAAAAACGTTTAAAACGTTCCATTTGGATGTATACAAATATTAGTATTAGAAAACATTTTAATAAATAGGAACCTTTGAAAAACACTTTCAGAACACTTGTTTTGCAGTCTGATTGAAAATAACTCAAATTTTCAGTTATATATATTAATCAGATGCAGAGTTACTTAAACATTTCTAACCTAAAATATCACTGACTCAACGAGATTTTTACATTGTATTAAAGTCAAATGAACATTTTGAGAATAACATTGAGAATAATATGTTAATTTAGCATTCATATATTTCCCTGTGTACACGATTCCCCTTATTTTGTCCTTCTCTGAGTGTAAGGTATAATAAACGAAGGGAATTATTTGAAATAAATTATTCCGTCTTTATAGTTAGATAATGTCTTTATTACTTAAAACAATTCCGTACATCAAATACGTTTCTTATCAAATTATAACACAATGAATACATTTGCAAAATTCAACACTCTATTTTTTTCCCGTCGGCAGAAAAGAAAAAAAGCATTAAAAATGTTTCACAATTAAAATACCCAATATTCGTTACCAGTGAGAAAAGTGGTCATTTACGTGTTCAGCATACACTATGCTGAATGCCGACAACGTCACAATAAACCACTTTTCACACGGCATTGTTAACCCCGAATCCTCGTGATATTGCATTGGCAATAAAAGTGGTCCGCAAATTCAATCGCAAACATTACATCCGCGAGCGAAAACACACGTGTTTGCGCAGGCCCTCACAGTACATTACACTTCATAAGGGTACAACCCGTATTTGGCGTACGATGTACACGGTACATTGGGCGTTTACCCTAAATGGGTTGCCTGAGCCGTGCAGGTTATCGTCGTATCTTGAACAAAGTCGAATTTGTCAAATCGTAATGTAATTACGCGCGCAGTTCAAAAAATATCGCGATCGCGTTTGAGAAAGCATCCCGATTGCTGACGACGAGATAACGCTTTGATTCGGGTCGTGCCGAGTAACGAAGTATTCATTAGCGTGGCTTGAAAAATGCCTCGGCAATTGCGCTCGTGAAATACAGTTCGGAAGTCAATCTTCCGCTTTGTAGTCGGCGCGCACAATTGGAGTTATTATCGGGATATAATTTAATAACAAATCAATTTATAAGTTTCGCCGCGGATGGCATATCCATAATCGCGCGCATCGATCGCTGCAGAAATTGCTCTTATAAATATTCCGTGCTTTAGTACCGCAAAGTCACAGCGTGACGGAATATTTGAAAGGCTGCTGCTTCTCTTTTTTTTTTATTTCCCTCTTTTTTTTTCCGGGTCGAAGTTATGTATCGCGTTACACAATACTCCAGAGGCCTGTCTTTTTTATAAAATTCCCTTTATAAATTGTTTCACGGTAACGAGATATAATAACGCGCCGAGATATACGTATGTACGCACGTATGTATATATTTGTGTGTATTTATATGTATATAGATATATAAATTATGAATGCAGAATGAATCTTCAACTTCACTATGTGAAATAAGTTCTGAATAACTGGGTTGAACTTTGTGACAAACTTTGTGGGTGTTGAGTAGTTGAAAAAACACAGGATTTGTGTGGAAACCTAGATTCTAGGTTGTATCCACGTAGAATCGACGTTGATTAATGACGAGGTTTGCGTTTATGGTTGACTTCGTTGTGGTTTAAGCTTCAACAAAATAATCACAATTTTGAGAATAAATACCGCTGAATGCACGCGACGATAAATCGAATGAAATTTGATTCGGTGCAACGTAATTTTTGCCGAAGCAATTTTTGAAGTTTGTTCTTGACTGGTCGTGTTTGGAATATTGATTGGTTTTCGGCGACCCCAAGTTCGGCCACTTTGCCTCGGTTGCATTCAGATACGAATTTCTTTATCTCGCAAGAGCTATGTTGAAAAGATGGGATTAGCTACTTGAAACACTCCGATGGGGTGGCCGAGTATTGAAACTTGACTCGGCCGTACGTGAGTGCGCGCGCGCGTATTTTGGCGCAGGTCTTTGTGTGATTAATGAAATTCCTTTTTCAAACACGACGGAAGGAAAAAAAATCCAATCATTGGATTTGTGATTTTTCAATGCGGACACGTCAAAGGATGCGTTTCTCCATTCACATTTAGAAACAATTTGCCATTCGTTGGAGTCTAATCGTGAGATTCCGGTGCACCGGATGACAGTAAAATGCACTTTATTGCCCCGCGACAAATAAATTTCAAAATATTTTATTTTCGCAGTTGGGATTGTTTTGTATTTTAGGATCGTTTGACGCTTATTACACTGAAAAAAACAAATTATAATAAACAAGATAATAAAAGCAGGAAAAGTGTAAATAAACATTGGAAGATATCACAGTTTTCATCATTTGTTTGGTAATATTTGACATATTTTCAGCATTTTTGACTATTTTTCCTCATTTTATTATCTAGTTTGGTAAATTACGTAAGATTATTTTTTTCACTATATCTATTGCATATAGACAACAATTAAACAAATGGATTTTGATGCGAGTAAAGTGCGCTTTATTGTCCCGCGGTAAACAAGAGTTACATTTTTTGTGATATTTTTCACTGCGCGACGAATGAATTACAAAATATATTTTCAATTACGAAAACAATTGCATTCCTTCCCCGTTTGTCTCGGTAATTTCTACAGGTAAATATAAATAGTCATAAGACGCCGCTGTTCATTAGCATTATGCATTCATTGCGCCTCGCATTATTCGCGGATGATTAACTTGAAAGAATAATTATGGATGCATTATACAAGACCCAAGGGTAATGAAATTCTCAGATCGCAGCCCTTCGCCCTTAACATACCCCGAATTTCCCCGGGCTTCGCTTATCTCCGATCTATAGATTTGAATGGACTATTTATGATGTACGACGCGCGTCTTTTATCCGGCGCTTCTTTCCCCGGGTGATTTCCCCGGTTGTTTCGTCATTGGCGAGTCGTGGGCCATAAATCTCGCGGTCTCTCGTGGGAAACGCGCGTCACAAAGCCATCGTCCCTGCGCTATCAGTATTTCGGAAATCGCCAGGAATTAGTGCATTTTTATGCTAATCGACCGAGCTATCGCATATCGCGAGTAGAACGCAGCCCCGCATGCATCACCGTAGTCGTTGCGTTCAATTTCGCTTCTCTCAATCGGAGTCGGATTTCAGTTCGATTCGACGGGCATTCTTCATTCAAAACCGATCTCATTATACTGCGATTCAATACCGTGAATCCTAACCTATAAATGTCGTCCTAACCTAAAAATGTGGCCTTTTTTGCATGACCAACCAACCCCGTCAGTTGTTTTCGCAAAACGAACGCAATCACGTGCCACAAAATTGCATTCCACGCTCGTCCGCTAAGCCTTTCTCCATTTCCCCGCAGACAGAGATAACCAACAGACAAAGATAACGCGATTTTAAAGTCGTGCGGCGTCAGGACCCCCACTCGTGCCCCCCCGCGTACGTGCCTCACTTCTTAGACCATCGGCTTATGTTCAATCAGTGGAAATTAAAACGAGAACAATTTACATGAAGGCTGGCGGATAAACAAAAATTACCATCGCTAAGAAGCGGCGCTGCTTCGTCGCAAGGAGTCGAATTCGAACGTATCCGAGCAACTCCCCAAAGCAATTACGTGCCCCCCGTGCCCCGCCGGTTAATCGCCACGTTGTCGCTCTTTCGAAGTTGTCCCCTCCGCTTTGCAAACGATAGAGTTGGCGCCCCACGAGGGAGCGTCACATGTCACGTTGACCCCCATGGTTTCAACCCTCCGTTGCGGCGGGGGACCGGGGGGGGTGGGGCGGTCGCGCGCCGAGCAAGGGGCGTCGCCGAACTCGAGCAGGCTAATAAGCGGCCCCAAAGAGACGCTGCAAAGCGATACACGTAGGTATAAATTTGCATTCATATTCGGTATGGTAATTAGGGTGCGGAATAATGCGCACGACACTTTCAGAATTTCGAGAGGGATAAGGCCGCCGCGGGAAGGGGGGTCATAATAGAGCGCGCCACGCGCGCCCCCTTTTCGCAATTGTTCCCCACTTGCGGAACCGCGGGACACTGCGACGACGATTCGTTACAGCCAATTTACATGTTTTTTTGTCCCCGAGTCGGATTCTATTCTTTCCTTTTTTGCGCGCTCCCTTTGACGCGCAAAATGAAATGACACATTTCGAATTGCTCATGCTGAGGTATTTCGTTACACTGCGGAGCCACGCGGGTAAACATCCGTGACTTTTTGATCGAGTTATGTGCCGAAATTGACATTTCCGGACGCAGCAAAGAAATTACCGTCACGGGGCAAAACGCCCCGCGCTTTGCGCGGGCGAATTCATTTGAGTGCCGTTTGCGTTGGGGCAAATCGACTCGGACATATTCCAATGCCAACTTTGAAGTTTAAATGATGACACGGCTGTTTCGTTTCAACTCAAATTAAACGAAATTACTGCTTTGACGAAATGAAACTTTCTTATGATCTCGCGAAGCGCAATATCAACCCAACCCCCCCGCCTTTGCAGCCGAAATGTTTTCCGCGATCTTCCGGATGGTTTCGACTCGCGTGTCCTACGTGGAACAAATGTCGAGACTCCTCGCGTTCTTAATTTGAACCGTGCAATTCACGAATATGATCGGCAAAATTAATTTGCTTTGGTTCAACAAAGTTGCGGAACGCGCAACCGCTTGCGCGGGGCAGTTCGCCGCCCCAAAACAGATTAACCATTGTACTTGAGCGTCGCGCGATTTAATATTGTATTTTTTCGTCGCTTTTTCGTACAATCCTCTTAAGGTGTATCTACCGAGGGATTTCGTTGGGATCTCATTCGATAATAAAATCTATTAAACTTCTGGCTCGTCGTAAAAAGTGACTGCCTCTTTCCCGGGGCGGCCGAACGTTTGTGTTATTTGAAGTCGGATTTTCGAATTTAAATAATGTAGTCCATCGTGCAATAACTGCGGCGTCGTGAATTTTCATACTAACGAGGCTCAATTTGGAACAGGGTAAACGTGTTTTTAAAATAAACGTCGACGCAGCGACGAGATTTGGGGATTTCCCACCTGAGGTTAACGAAAGCCTGTCTCGCGTTTCGCGAATAATTATTGCCCCGCGTATAAACTCTGCGCAACATAATATCGTTGCGCGGATAATTACGCGCGCAAATTTTCTTTCAATACTCTTTTAATGATGCTGGTTCGTCTTTTGATGTTGATGCTCGGCGAATTAATAATCATCGTAGCTGAAAAATGTAACGAAACAGCGACCGAGCCAAAGCTGGCGGGTCTTTATCTGTTCGTGAAAAGTCACGCTGATAAAAACCGACGGACCTTTGAATACCAAATGAAAACGGCTTGTTATACTCACGGCAATAAATTACTTTGATAATTAACCAATTTCAGGTTTATG
Organism: Psilanteris sp. ZL-2020; assembly: GCA_022817085.1. NCBI lineage: Eukaryota > Metazoa > Arthropoda > Insecta > Hymenoptera > Scelionidae > Psilanteris > Psilanteris sp. ZL-2020. The sequence goes on from JABFQC010001612.1 coordinate 5,723, forward strand.
ACGATACCTTCTAATTAAGAGTTCCACGTTGTTGGGTTTATAAGGGCGAATTGGTGAAAGAGCGAGGGCAGATGCTCGACTCGAATTTCGGAATTGTATTTCGGATTAATGCAAATAAATAATGCCGTTCAGAAAAATTACTCTTGTAAATGGTATGCTGAGAAAATCATATTGTTCTGGGAACAGTGCAAATCGTAACTGAAAGTAAATGATATTGTATGAACTTTACTCTTTAACATAATGGCACTCTCTTTTAACCAAGCAAATTATTAAATTCATTTATTTTCTTCATTTGACCAATTAGCGTTCACAATATGTTACCCTCCAAATTGTACAATTCAATTTTCTCAGTGCATGAATAAAATTCATTATCATGTGGAACCATGCATGATCGGTTGAATCGTATACAGAGATAATATAAATTGAACAATTTACTGTATTATATATGTATTTTGTTTGAAACGAGATATATTTGAACGTCTTTCATATTTTAGAATTTCTTTTAAAAAATTACTGTAAATTATTAACGAAATGTATTCAGTTTTAAATGTAATAAATCTATCAAAAGAAATTTTAATATACGAAAGATATCGAAGCGAATATACCGTTTTTGTATATTTTTTTGTATATAGTAATTGGTCAAGATATATGTTGTCCGTGTATGATATTTTAAATTTTGAATATATGATTATGAAGTGTAACTTTAATGTAAGATATAAATTAAAATAACAATAATAATATATAAAATAAAATTATTACTATATAAATAGTAAAAACGTGATACACTTGAAAATATTATACAAATTACTGTATTACATATTCCAAATTTCTATATTATATATATAAATCTGGATTACATTATATAATATATTTTCATATTATTTCGCTCAGTATGTTTTACCTAAATTTATGAATAAATAATGAATAAAGATTTAATATTTTAGATTAAACGTCGAGAAATTTTAATTCTATATCTAATTAATGTTTATGAATTTATAACCATTTTGTAACAATATGTGATTATGAGAGGATAAATTTCTGATCACTTAGTTGGAGATGACTGTGAAATATATATAATATCATTAAAATATATGACTAGATTATGTATATTATAAACACAAATGGAATAAATTTGTAATATATTTATTGTTATATTTAAGTATATTTAATTATTCTAACTTGAAATATGATTTTTATCCATTGATCATCAATTTCATTATTAACATTTATACTAAAGAAATAGTCAAACTTATAGTTTAAAGATCATCACAAACTTGACGATTTCAAATTTCAAACTTCACATATTCAACTAATTGAATTTCGAGGACAACCATTTTTATTTCAAAGACAATTGTTTTGAAACGGATTAGAATAGCACGCATAATCCTCAGTAGATGCTTTTAGTGCAAAACCCGATCATAATTATACAAACGGCAGAAACGCCAAAGATCGTGCCCGCAGTTATCGTCGAATCAAAACCCATACATAGTAATGAAATCTCGTCTCGCAAAATACACGAAATCGAGCAATAATTGGATAACTCTCGGGGACGTGCTTTGAAAATGCGAAGACGCGCGGCGAGGGTGGCGCCGAGCTCGCTAATCGGATTCGAGTTACGCGCGTAATTTATGGTTAGCTAACAAACCTTCCATCAAAGGACCTTTTTTTGCGCGCGTAATTCGGTGACACAAGAGCCGAATGATTGGTGTATCCGAACGTCATTTTCGGACGCGTCGAGGGCCGTGGAAAATGCGCCCTTTGTCGGTTCGGCGTTTCGCCTGCAGAGCGTGACTGATTCGACGACAGAAGGCTCGGTGCGTTTTTTGTTTTTTCTCTCCTTTTTTCGTCGTCCCTCTCCGTCTGTCTTCTGTTTTTTCGCAACTCCGCGCCGTAAAAGTGTCCCAAAATCCCGCTCGGTAACGGGATTGAAATCAGACTTCAAAAGACCCAGCCATTGAAAGGGGCGAGAAATCGCTCCAGTGACCAATCAACGTAAATAAATTCGTCAGATTAGACAATGTTCAACGGAGTTGCGAAAACGCTCGCTTTGAAAACATCGGACGAAATTTTCATTACTAACGATCGGCTACTTTTTCTTTTCCTTTGGGTGTCGTGGTGATATTTTGTTGTTTTTTGTTTTTTCTTTTTTTTTCGCTTTCAGTTTTTGCGAAAAAAATGTAATCAAAAGGAATAACGGTTTGTCGGGTTTTGCGAGTTGTTTCGCGTTTTTCTCGTCGTTTTTTCGCAATTCAATGCGTTAGTTTTTAATGGAGGTGTTGCATCGAGAAAGATAATTGCCGGTGAAAAAAATGCAAAACAGAGTCGTAATCGAATGAAAATGACAATTTCGATGGCAATTCATTACCTTTTTCGTTTGGTACATTATAATGTGTTACATAAAATGTGGAATGTGAAACTTAAGAGATACTGCAATTGCGAATATTTTCGACGATTTGGTAATTGTAATTAATAAATGTTTTTTTTTTTTTTTTTTTTTTCGAATGGAAATATGTTTAATTTTAACAAACTCGTCAAATTTTCAAATGAAATAGTTTCATTTAATTATCGACTTTGTTTTTAAAGCGATAAAATATTTATTTTAGAATTGTTATTATTCAGAAGTATATACCTGATCAAACACATTTTTTTAAAAATGTATATATATATAGATATTTATATACACAAATGTGATACAATATTAAAATTTTTATTTTTGAGTCGAACAATCTTAATTAGAATTTTTTTAATTAAACATGGTGAAAGTAATAATAATACGAAATAAATAAATAAAATGAATACATGTATCTAATATTTATTTAAAAAAAAACGATTATACGTTTTATATCTTAAAAAGTTAAGATAACTATATCGAAAAGATATCGATACAACTAAATGCGTGCAAAGTCCAAACGTTCGTCAATTTATTTTTTGTAGATAATGACGGACATTAATTAACATTAAAATTTAAATAATTGCATTAATTACTTGTAGCATTAATTAAACTAATTGCATTAATTACGTATATAATTGGTCATTTATTTTACATTTAATATGTTTGCAAATATTTATAATGAAGCGTATTTTAATGTCGAGATAATAATATAATTATTGATTTGAATTTTGTACAAAGAACCTTTAATTTTAATTAAAAACGCTTCATAGGTCGCTGAATAGTTACTTATAAAAATGATAATCAAATTTATGTATTTTAACATTGTCTTAATTATTGGTGACGCAATCAACAAGTCGCAGTAGAAAAATGTGTATTTGAATTTTTGTTTATTCTTTTTCTGCGACTTTATTAAACGACTACTTTGTTATTCTTGATATTATTTTATTTCCTCGTCAATTTTGCACTCGTATTTTTCTAGTCCTCTATGTCGATTTTAGTGTCCATATTTCACTTCCGGAATCGCCGGAACTGAATTTTATTTGCTGGTATCAGATATATCCGATATGATTGTGTCTCTTTTTTTATTTTGTTTCTCTATGAACAAAGCATTTCTCTATTTCTGTCTCTATTTTCATCTCCCTGTCTCACTTTGTGTTCAGGAAACGTAGTGTCACGCACTATGGGTGGGAAAAAAAACTGTCGAATTAGGCAAACGTGAAAATGAAATATTTCGAAAGATTTCTAGATAACGTTGGTCGAGAAACTGACGTCAAAATTGTCCGCAAAGTTTAATTTGCCGATAACACGAAGGTTTCGGTGGAGCATAGTCATTAAAAATATATATTTAGATCGATAAACTAATGTATTAATTTCACAATAATTAATTTGAATTAAATTTTATAACTATTTAAAATACTTTTTTGTTCAAGACAACGAATTATGTGAATGACACTAATGATTATATCAATTGCAAAGATAGTGATTGTCAAAATATCTTTTTTACATATACTATATATTCTATTTACTATTTATTTTCATGTACAACACACACTATAAAACATAACAAGAAATCAAAAAAGAAAAATAAACACAAACGCACAAATTAGTATATTATGCGGAGAAAGGTCATTTCTGTTTATTTGTTATTTATGTTTTATGTACTAGAATGACCTTTATACTACTGTAATGAACACAAACAATAAAAAATATAAGAACAAACACGCACATATAAAAAAGTAATAAACGTAATTTTTCGAAACATAAACAACGCTGAACGAATCAATCAAATGGATATGAATTTCTCGGTTGCAAACTTTTTGACCAGCGCGAACTTGCAATGTGTCCCACACTTATTAGATATTTAATTAAGATAAGATTGAGTTAGAAATTAATTAAACGACATTCCAATATCAGCTCATTAGTTGCTTGCCAAATTAAGATAATAATAATCAAATAATTGAAATACTTCGGACATAAAACGGCGTCATAGCAACGAAGCGGAATTCTGAAACGATTAAAGATCTCGATTTTGGCGTCAGAAAATATTTGGTTTTCGCGAGTTGTGGCTAATAAAGCCACGGCACACGAAAACCGGGATTCGGTCGTCCCGAACGCAAAGTTTCATCGCCGTTTCGACAACTCATTCGTTTGTCTGCGAAACTTCGTATCGTCCTTATTTTGTGTAAATAGACCCACGGCATTGTCAGCTAATCTCCATAAAACAAGACTGTCAACAAACTAGCATATTCCGCTATGAGAACCAACTGAATGCCAAAACAAGGAGCTTCAAAAAAAAAAAGATACGCCGTGTGGCAAACAACGGCTTTGTTTTGCGGCAAAAATGCTCAGCGACGTTTCCCTCGGGCGTGCGATCAATTCACTCCGTTGATTTGGCTTGTCATGACAAGAAACCACGGTCATTCTGTCATGTCCTCGCATTCATTCGCGGAGTATCTTCTTCGCAGTGAATTTCGCTTCCGAACATCGCCAAAGTGCCCGAAACCCAGCGACCGACGAATTAAAACATCGACAACTCCTCACGCCGACATCCCACTTCGACCTATGACATCCCAATTTCGATGAAGCAGATAAATCCCCAGCCACCAATCCGGAAACCATCGCGTCGAATTCAAACCCTAAGCTGATTGCCGTCCATCCCACTCGATCCTTACGCAAATGTTAGAGTCATATCAGATCTTGAATCCATCTGCGAATCCCAACCGCAATATGTTTCTCCAAGCTGGTCTGACTCATCCACCTCATCTTCCCAATCTCCCATTTATAATCTCTGCGATCATCCAGCGCCAGGTGATCGGCACCCCGATAATCGGCCGCAGAAACAAGTAGAAGACCTACTCTGCAGCGATTGAGTCGTGACCAAAAGGTCATGAAAATTCAATGGCTACGGACCCCTTCGCATGTGTCAACGGAAAAGAAGGTTATGTAGCGTGGATGCAATAACGCGCTCCGCGGGGTCCCTTTATCGGCCGACATCTTTCTACCTTTGTGCTGTGTTCTCTCCTGAGACCCCCCCTCTTCGGTCCCCGCGCGTCCCACCCCTTCGGTGGGTTCTTATCTCGATCGCCACCGGCCGATGTTTTCTCTATGCGGTCTCCTCCCGAGGGCCATTTTCCGTGAAGCTTCCCCCTACCTTTCAGCCGAAAACAAAAAGACCATCGTCCCGCGATCGACGAAGCATGAACGATTCCCGCCAAAAGACCACCAGACGTCGTTAAGAATTATTTATGTCCCTCTTCCTTTCGCCATATATTATTTAAAATCATTTTCCTTTGTTTGTTCGTTTCTCGCGGCGAGCGCATTTTTGGGGTTCGGGGATGTATCCGCCAACATACGGAAACGCGCGCGATGAATTCTTTTTTGGCATCGAACGCGAGCATAACGACGAGGTTAATGAAATTGTGAACGGTTCTGGTACGCAACCAGTGGGTTAAGTAATTTAACAACTCAGGGTGGCAAGATGGAGGAGAAGAAAAGGTGCGTAATGGTGGGGCGGAAAAAGGGCTACCAAGATCGAGCGGTTGCGAAATTAAGCACTTTTCTTGCACGTGCTCCGTTTCGTTTAATAGCTCGGGATCATTAATTTGACGGACGAGTTAATTCATATTGCGCGCAAAATATACAGCCCGGCTGATGTTTGAAGCATTCAAAAGAAAAATATGATTCAACAACGACGGGAGATTAGCTTCCTCCTTTAGTGTTGCCTTACGTCGTATATACAATTACGATGAAAGCTTTTTATTTTCGAAAGTTTTCCATTTACTTTTAACTTATTAAAGAATTATACGCTCGGGGAAGATTCATTAAAATATACTAACTTTTTCATCGAATATCGGACATATATTTGTTTTAATTCCGACATAGTAACTTTCAGGTGGCTTTATAGATAAAATGTGAAATATCGTACGAAATATGAAATACAAAGTTATGCAAAAATTACATTTTTCCGCGCGGGTATATTACCATCTGTTTGCAATGCGGGTCTTACGTATTAAAGTATTCAACGGAATTAAACAAAAATGGAGTCCGCGGGTGGGTTGAAATGTCAATATTTCCCCTGAAACGGATGCCAATTTGGAGCAATATGGTTTTTATGTTATTTAATATTCCATGCGTTGTATGATCCGGGCAAATACTTGAACGCGGTCGATTTTTCGTCATAATAGCTGCTCAGTTTAACTGCAATTTACAGGACAAATATATATAGCACAAAGAGTCTTGCTTTTTCGAAAAAAAAAGTAAATAAAAAATCATACAACAATCTCGTGTTCCTTAAATCACGGACGACCAATTAATTGACGTAGAAAAAATTCCCAACTGACTTAATTCCCTAAATGTTCCGCTGAAAACACCAATTCTTTTCTTAACCGTAGTCCCAGCGTCCTTAATATTAGGTTCGGTTGTCGTTGCTAAAAGAAGAAACAGCGACAATAATGTCGAACGTGGGGTGTTTCAGAGATGGTTTATGGCGCAGGGTAGAATGCCATTCGAAATGGTATTTTGATGGAGCCTGGGGAATCGGATAATTTCTTAGTAAGGAGGAGGGGCAGCTGAGTCACTCTTGTTTATTGGCAAATTTAGGGATTTCGTGGGGAGGGATGATTTAGAGGTTATGAGTAACGGTTATGGGAAGATAAAGACCAAGTTCGGCGGATGGAGACGGAAGCGGTGGATGGTTTGGGGAACGACTGTTGGTAAACGAAAGTTTGTTCGGGATTAGTTATTCAGAAAGCGTATTTATACGATTCTTTACTAACAAATGACGATGGAAATGTTATTACGCAAGAAGATTAGCAAACAATCAATAAATTTGACGCGCGAATCTGTTTGTCCCACTTTGAACGCCGAAAAGTTCGTCTCGTTGAATATATATATATATATATTTGTGGTTACCGAGACACACGATTATGGATTATTTGCTTTTAAAAGACCAGCAAATGCCACGCGAGGACCGTCCGAACATGTTAATATCGCCGCTGAGTTCCGCCGGGGTCGAACGAACACGTTGCCGCAACGTAGTACGCAGGCAATCAACTTTTGATAAAACTCGCGCCGCGATTGCAACGAACTGTCCGGGACTTTTGAAATGCATCCTTCTTGGAGTTTAATGCAATTGTCGACGGTGACCTTTTCTTTTCTGTCGATAAACATCAAAGGATCGTCGTTGTCGCGCGTAAGACAAACGCGCGCAACCCAAAAGCTCTTATTTGCCGAGGCGAAATATTCGTGACGCTTCGGGCTATGACTCCGCGGTTTCAAACTTTTATGCGCAACTTTTGATGTTCTATCATCCGGATCGGAATTGCCGATCACAACCCCCGGCTGGCCTGTCTACAGCCCGGTTTATGCCGCGAAGAATTCCGCGCTTGTCTAGGCAGAAGCTTTAGAAATTCCGCGCCAAATAAGAAACCCGGGAGTTTTATACTTGGGTTTTGCGTGAACGTATATAAATCGCGCACTCGTCACGAGCAGAATTTTGCGAGCCGTTTCTATATCGGATTACGAACATTTATTCCTTTTTCGGTGAGACTTTTGACGTCGCCAAATGCAAAAAGCGTTCCGAGGTCGGGCGAGCCTTTTTTTTTCATGAGACTTATAAGCACCGAGCTGACAGTTGTTCTCGTCTGAATTTAATTTGCCTGGACGGTTTCGAGCGCGAGAGACTTTATTGCTTCTTTCTATTATGTCTGAGCGTCAAGCTGCTGGATAAATACAGAATTCAAACTGGTTTGTTTGCGGATGCATTACCGTGATTCAAGTTTTAAAAGCGAAAGTTATTTTTCATCCGCTGCTACCAATGGAATGGATTTACCCGAATTCAACTACTTCGACGCGCATTATCAATGCAACGACTATCACCGATTTTACGACAATTAACCCAGATATTGACCTTCGCGTCATCTAACAAAGGTCATCAGTCCCTTGGCCGATCTGTTAAACGCAAACAAGAATGCAAATTTAATTTTCGCCAATTTTCGCCGCGCCCCGAATCAATAAAACTCAATTTTCGTGCCTCAAATAATAACGTTACAAGCTGCAGGGTGAGAATTCGACACGGCCTGTTTTACCCCACAGAAATGAAGTCGTTTTCACCTTGTAAAAAGGGCCATTGTCACGCGGGCATTCCGATCTGCATTGGCAACTGCAAAAAGGACGCCAGGGGAACAGAGGAGGGGGCCTGACGAAATCGCATGGCTCGTTGACTTTCGGCACCTGGTCCTAATCCCTGGATCAACAAGGGTCCGCTCTTGGAGAGAACGGTTATTAATCATTCGACCCTGCGACTTTCAAAAATTGGCGCGACCGCGATGATGTTAGTTGCGTACAATGCGCAGGCAACAATGATTTAATGTTTAACGTATCATTATTTCATTGCCGGTCGTCGTCGCTCGATGACTTTTTTTCTCTCGAACGCACGTTATTGTTAAATATGGAACGCGAACGGATTTATCGCTGCATCCTTCTGTCTACGCTTTTTTCTTTGTCAAACAATTGTTCCGAGTACGCGACCGTGTTTACGGAAGTGTGTTACACACGTGCAATTGACCCGCTAATCGCCGAGGACAAAGCTACAAAAACAATAAAACCGTGCGCCCGCATTTCGCAGTCGTAAACTAATGTTTACGTCGTTTGTTTGGTCCGGGCGGCGGGTGGCGCAGTCGGCTGTTGTCATAAACGCATTCTAATGCGTCGCAGTGATTGGAATCGACACGATCGTCGTGCGTGGCGTTCGAGCACAAAGACAAAAAAGACCCGATCAATTCAATTTTGGTCTAGAGGGCTCATGTTGTTTACGTTGTTTGTTTACTGCCTGCGACGGGTGGCGCAGCCGATTGCTGCCGTAAAACCAGGCAAAACCATCGTCGTTCGCAATTGGACTCGTTCTTCATTCGTTGCATTTGTTTACAAACATTTCGGACTCATATAAATATTTATGTTGTTTATTTTGCGCGGCAGACTTTGTGTTTATGTTTTTGTTTACCGCGAAAGGTCATTGGCGCTGCTGTTTGTTGATATTAAAATCATCCGCAAAATACCGTCGTAATTGCACGTGAATTTGATTTCCGGATTTTCGAGAACCTTTTTCTGTCGTCCAATTGATCGACGAGGCTACTTCGCGTCAAAATCGTACACATTCACACAATTAGGAATACGGTTGTTTACGTTTTGTTTTGCGCAAAGTGAGTCGCCCGGCGGTTGGGTTGAATCAACAACATTGAACAAAGAAGCCACTCGTCTTTGAGTTACACTTTGAGTTTCGCCGCATCAATCATACTCTCTAAAGTTTCGCGACGCAAAAAAAATACCGCTGTCGGTTGAGGTGAGTTGCGAGCGGTAAAAATTCAACGCGAACGGGGTTAAAGGTTACGCTCGTACGCGGATAGGTAACTCGGTCCAAGTGCGATGCATTTAACAGCCAATCGTGGGAAATATCGTATATTGTGATCTGGAATTAATTCGCACTTGGGTGAGTTGAAGAACGGTTCGAAATTCGTGGCAAGGCGATTATTATTTGATAAGCCGTAATCATTGAACACCGCCAAAAATGAACTCTTGTCGTTACATAATGCGATCATTAATCTCAATTATCGGGGCCGACATAACATTAATCATACGATACACATACTAACCGTGCTCATCGCATTACCCGGGAACCATAAAAACGCCGCGTTTGCAGGCATCAATATCAATAAATAATCAGCAATGCCCGAACTCGTTTCGTCAAATTATAAACATCTAATTAGTATTCCGCGCGGCACCGGCTTGCGCGAAGAAACGTCAGCGAATAATTTGCTTTTAAATCATTCATAAATCAACGCAATGATGAAAAGTAATTTTATTCGAGTAATAGTAATAACGCGGTTCGTCGGCATTTACTGTCACCGTTGATTGGGAAGACCGTTGCGTGGTTTGTATGAGGGCGACGTATTTGAGGTTATTAATATCATGCGTGGACACGGAAAAGTACGAATTCAAACCAAAGCTTCGTGCGAAAATAATGTCACGTATATAGGGGTACTGCTGACTAGCTTTTGACTGCGTTCAATTGCTCAAAAGATGACAAAAAAATAAAAGTATCCTTACCTGCACGAGCGTCGATTCCCGGCAGTTTGGTTTCAATGCCATTGAGATTTAGTGCAAATAGTATTAATACTGCAAATTAGGAAAATTTAGATTATATAGTAATAGTAAACTTTGATTGGTGTAAATACAGTCATTTATTTAATTTTATATCAACAATTCTTATGTTTACGTCGGCGATGTTTTTGTTGACATTGAAAATGTTTATCTTTCATTAAAGATATTTTTGTTTATATTAGTATTTCTTATGTTTACGTTACATCGATATTATGTTTACTACGTTTATGCTATAGATATAGAATTTTTTAAATAATATACGGTGTAGTATATATTTAATTAATTAATTAATATATGATAAGGTCACTGATCTTTATGTTTAAAATTGTATTATATTTTTTAATAAAATGGCATGTAATTTGCTTTTAAATAAACACAAAACACTAATTTTGACTATTTTCAATTTATAAATATTTTAATTAATTTTAGTACCGAGAACGGATAAAACGTCCAATTTTGTTACAAACACCTCATCCATATACATATATATATGTATATTTAAAAGCTCACAACACTCGGGGCGTTTAGTATAAAATATGTTCGAAGTAAACACACGCGTCGTGAGTTTTGCTATTACAAAAAAATGGTTTGCATTTCCAAATGAAGTACGAAGAAATATATAGTCGGAATTAATACGAGAATGTTCGCGATCGCGTTATATTTCACAATCTGCAGCGTAGTCGAAATAATTTACGCTTTAATCAATTCAAACATAATTTATGAATTTCTGTATTTTTGCTTTGACACACGTTGTTTGCGCGACCAACGTCCACGCTGATTGTCACTTGTAATTCCATTTTAGTCCCCGCGATCGCTCTGCAATAATTTGCATTAACTTTTATGTCGTAAAAAAATAAAAAAAAAAAACAGAAAAAAAAAACGAAAAAAAAAAACAAATAATAATAATAATACTAACCTTTTTCGTCTCAATTACATATTCGCACGTTGTTTCATGAAATATTTGCAATTCGATATTCAATTTAAATAAATTGCAGTCGTGAGTTTTTTAAATAAACAATTACATTAGAAATCGTTTTTTCTGGGTTTCTTTTTTCGCGAACGATAACACGCTTCCGCATTGGCAATATTTTGCTCGCCTATATTTTATCGGAACATTTATATCCAATACATTTTATAACTTTTTGACACCTGCATTAAAAGTTATTGTATATAATCCGTAATATTTCATACGTAATATAATGTAATACGTTTTGCAATAATTTTGCCGTTTAAATAACGATGATTTTAGATATGAAAAAGTTCCGACGTTTTTTACGTCCCGACGATGACACGGGGGTCGATAAAAGACTCGCTCTTCCGTACCTTTCTTTTCTCATACGATAACGCGTTTATGAGATGAAAGATAAGGTTGTCTCCGGCGATATAATCCGCCGATCGAACGCGGCGAAAAAAAAGCAGAACGACAAAGAAAAAGGAATAAGAAGTCGCGGGAATAATCGTCAATCCTCGTCACACAAGATAAGACGCTGACAAGGGATTATAACGACCGACACGAATGACGGAAAAAGCGAAAAGTGATTTTTCACGACGAAACTATTTTAAATCGCCGGTTTTAAGGCGCTACGCGTTTTCGGTTGCGTAAACGACGCAACTCCATTAAGCCGTCGGTTTTGCGAAGGTTAAACGGGTGGTTTCGACGGAATAATCGAGTCGCACGACTGCTCGAAGGATCGGTTCGAATCGCGGACAGGTCACTCTCTTCCCGATGATATATGAAATCGCGCGGAGCATCAACGTATTATCAGGTCAGGGCTGCTGGCAAAAAGTGCGCCCCGAAATCTCGCGGAGAAACGGCAAGAAAATTTGAAATATGGATATGACTTGTTCGAGGAGGAAAAGGCGAGGTTATTTGCGCGATAAAACGTCCGGATCGGGCGCAAAACCTCTCGCAATTTTAACGGAAATAATGCCACGTGCAACAAGTTTTAGCGCCACTGTCTCCCTTTGAATGTTATATACCAGTCGGACAATGCGGCTTTCTTTCTTGGTTCTTGACACCCCCAACCCCCCGAGACACTTACGTCACTCGATTCGTACTTTTTGCGTCTCGTCGAATCAAGTTATTTATCCGCTTCAGCCGACGCGTTTGCGCATTCCAATTGTTCCACTTTATCAATAGAACGGATCGTTTTTAGGTTATGTTTCAATTGTCCTTCAATTGCGCGAGTTACGCGCGGAGAAAAATTGAAAACGACGTTAGTGCGAATAATGACACGGAACTGGAAGTTTGATTATTTTGTTCGTGTTCGAAAGTTATGTATTCTTTTATGTGGAACGTGGAATCTATGTAGAAATAAAGTCTATAAGAATTTAAAATAACGGGCGCGAAGATTTTTGTTTTGTTTTGTCTCAAGGTTTCGATGTTGTCACAAC
>JABFQC010001613.1:0-18663 GCA_022817085.1 Psilanteris sp. ZL-2020
ACTAAAATATATTAATTTGTTAATAATAAAAGAATTTACTCAATTATATTCGTATTAACATGAACTATACGCATTTTACTAAAAAAGTTGTTTCTTAATTTATAATACAGTTTTAAATTGAAATTTAAATTTATTAAGAATAAAAATATATATTACTATCTACATTACGTACATTGTTGTTAAAATCATAAAAAAGAAGAGTGAATTATGTGATCCAGAAATTAATTACATCTTAATTTGATAATTTAAAAGGACAGAATATTTGTTTCAAATTAAACTTATTTTTTGCATATATGAAGAAAAACATAAAGTATTTAACAAATTTAATTAAAGATATAATACTTAATTGATACAATTTCAAATTATGAAATAAATATCAAAATTAAATTAGTAAGAACATTTAATAACTAATAATAATTAAAATAATTAAAATAATGTAATTTAATAGTTTAAATAAAGGAAACATTGGAAGCAACTATTAAAAATTAATATTGAATATCATACATATAAATAAATATAAATATAGAACAAAATACTGGTTTATAATTATAGAAATGGGTTGAATAAATGATCACGATCTTTTGAAGAGAATAATATTATATTTAGACCAGTAAAGATAAAAATTCCTTCGTGGGTTACATAAAAGAATTTGCTCGTAATACTAAGGTTACCTTTCAATCCATAATTTCTTTATAGATTTAATTTTAAAAGTTTTATTTCAATATAATAGCTATGCATTATTAACAATTACATATATTAAAAATTATTTGCGTGTATAGCAGTAGAAAACTGTCATATTGTTATTAGAACAAAATGTAAAACATAATGTATTAGTTTTTTTTAATATAATTTTTAATAAATTATAATACAAATTGTAAACGTATATATAATAATAAATGTAATTAATAATACATAAGTAATTTGAATACACCTCAAAATAACAAAGGAAAAGACAATATTATGAAAATATATTAATTAAATAATTTTTATTTATAAATTATATATTTAATTTATTTTAATTATAATTAATTTTATTTTTAAAATATGGCTCATACAACAAAATAATACTAATTCATGTAACTTACATGACTTATGCACTTTAAAATAATATAACTTGAAAAGTATTAAATTTTTAATTTAATTTAACAAAAATATTTCTTTTTCCCTGAAAATAATTTTCTATATATAACAACGAAATAAAAATAGACTGCATGGTATGATGTTAACAAAACAGGACATAATAATTATTTATTATATTTTCTAAAAAGCGCGTTAATAGTTAGTTTCAAAAATAGCATTCAATGTGCGTTTGAATATAATTCTGTTTCATTAACTGTTACAATTTATATTAGCTTTAATTATTTATTAATTATTTTGTTCATGTTTGTTAGAAGAATATAATAAAATGTAAGTCGAATATGATTTGAAATTCAATTTCAATAGTTTCATATTTTTCATTAAATTATGAAACCATTGGAAATTTTCATAACTTCGTACATACTGCATTACACGGAGAAAAATATAATTGAAATTTTACTATAAAATAAAGGAAACTGACCCTGAACGAAACAAACCTCAAATTTGTCTAATAAATTATAGTAAAATAGTGGCATAAACATAGTACTTTCTTTCTTATTTATGCTACATTTTTACCATAATTTTCGAGATAAATCGAAAGTTTGTTTCATCCAGGGTTAGTTTCGTTTATTTTATAGTAAAATGTCAATTATATTTCTTGTCGTATACATATATTAAATATATGTATTAAGAGTAAAATATATATAAAATGTTTATGTAATATTGATAAGGAGAGTATATACCGTGTAATGATATATACATTACAGAGTTATATATATATATTTTATATATATATACACTGAGAAAACTGAATTGTACAATATGAATGGTAATAGATATCGTGGATGCTCATTGGTTAAGACAAATGAATGTAGCCATATGATTGGTTAAGAAGATTATTATTTCATATTAAATAGTCAAGGTTATACAATATTATCATATAGTTTCAGTTACAATTTGGGTTTTTTCTGGTACAATATGATTTCCTCAGTGTATAGCACACATTGCATGGTTTTATCATGTATTGTTCAAAATTTATAAATTTCTAGCAACACATATTGGTTTTACCAAATGTATGGTATTAAAAATTTCAAATAAAATCATTATGAAGCTTTATGGCTTGAATCTATATAATATAGTCTGAAACATATGCACCCGTTTACACGGCTTTTTTTTATAATCATAAATCTAAGTTCATATAAAATATGTTTTATATGGAATAAATCTTTATTATTATAACTTTAAATTCAATTATTAATTTTTAATAAATTATTTGTAACGTATCAAAACAATTAGTATATAATTGTAACAAACTCTCGGTTAACATTTAAGAAACAGATAAGTGATACGTTTGATTATATCTTTTTATATGACTGTTTTAATTAGATAATTTTGAGAATATATTCTATCTACCAAATATTTTGTACGATCATGTTATTAGTTATCAGATAAAGTTATTTTGATATTAAATATTATTTGTTAAACTATTATGTGTACTCAAATTATATTCCACGATGAAATATTATGATTAAAAACCAAACGTATTTATCATAATATCTTAACTTATAATAATGACTTCAGATTAAGTGTGTTTTTTTTTTAATCAACAATAACATTTTTCCTTGTATTTAATATCCTGTAAACTTGTTATATTTTATTAAAATGTATAATTACATAGTATATCATATTTATACTATATTTAATTTATATATGTGTGAATACATTAATGTGATAATTTAAATATTGAACACTTTATAGTAAAAACACGGAAATAGGAAACATAATATATATATGAATAATATTATTAATAAAATCTCATTTTGCTTTTTGATGAAAAAAATAATAAAATCGAATGATTCAAATTAGATTATTATTAACAGAGGAAGATCCATCGTTATAGATTAGCAAAAATGTAATTCGAAAACATATTCATATCAATAACAATTTAAGAACGAAGAAAAATATTGATTTATCATTTTTTATTAGATTGAAAATTTTCCATAATAGTAAATAATTTATATTTAAGTATTATCATTTTCAAATTTATATGTATATACAAATTTCAATTACATTTTTAAATAATGTACAATACTTATATTATATACATATATAGATATATACAAAACTAAACCCTCAAGCAATTTCAATATATTAACCCTTCATTCGTAAAATTATGCGCATTGCCCTCACCCACTGCAGAATTTGTTATATTATTTAATATATTTAATAAATATTATAAAGATGACCTTTCCTTTAAACGTTATATATATGGAAAATAATACATTATACATAATGAAAAGCACAACCACTTCAGGACTTTTCTATGTGCACGGAAGTTGTAGTAAAAAATTTCGTCGCGCTGTTGCCGAACTTTACTATATACGTCCAGTAACCGTAAATTATGATAAGTATGTTTATAAACTTTACTTCAATCGGCAACACTGCAATTTACACTGTTAAATAGTGATGAGGGCCGTCTTTATAGAAGTTCACGGCATTAAACATTAAAATTTATGCTTTATAAAAATAATTGTATCAGCAAATATTATTAAGCAGATAAATCATATGTAATAAACAAACTAAATTAACTTTCTTGTTATTTGTTTATCATTCAACCTATGTTTTAAGATTATTCTGATTTCAATTTAATAAAGATATGAAATACGAAAAATGTTAATTGGTTAAATACATTATACGTATATTAATATGCATAACAGAATTACATATATTACAATATTACTATAATAATAATGTATGAAATTTATGCTTTCAAAATAATTTAACCTTTACTTTTTTTATATTATTCTTCAAACATTAAAAATGTTTTTATTTCTTAATTATTTTATTATAATAAATAAAAATAATTTTGCTTAAAATAATTGGATTAAATTTTTAAATATCTATTCTATTATTTTCTTACAAATTTACGTGACTTTTATAGTTTTTATATCTTATTTACTTCCTGCACAAACTTCCAGCGTAAGTAATTTTATTAAATTTTTCGTTCCACAAAAAATAACAAATATATTATTATATTTATAGTGTATGAAAAGGACTTGACAAAATAATCATCATTAATTATACAGATACAAAATACAAACCCACTATTAACAAAACTTGGTTATTCGTTCAGTTAGTGAATAGCTTACTCTACTATTTTAACTAAATAAAATATTAATAAATTTACTACCAACACTATATTATACAAATATATATATCTATAATTTGACTAAAGAAATATATATTTGACGATAATTTAATTATCTCAGACAATTTTAATTATTATAAATTTAAGATGAGACATCAAGTGAAAAGAATTTTTCAAAAGACTATATAATTTAAATAACATATTATATGTAATATTATATTTATATTTATTATATTTATATGTAAAAATAGTAGAATGTAAATCTTAATTTTCTATTAATCTATCTGAAGGAAAAGGTTACATTTTTCTATAAATTAAATAATGTGTATTAATATTATTAAACTTTCAATTTACGCAATTGTACCTTAAAAATGTATCTTAAATATCTAAGAAAAAATTACTTATAGGCTATATTTGTACAATAAATTGTAAGATTTGAAAGTTATATATAGTATAATATAGATTTCTTTATTTTATAATAAAATTTTAATTATGTTCTTTTCCATTTGGTTTCCATGAAATGTGATAATATACATGCATGATGAACTTTTTTCATATACTGCAGCAGGATAAGAATAAACAGAATATAAATTTTTTTAATAGTTGTATAAATATAAATGTGATAACAGCTTTTATAATATAGTATTATTTTTTATATATATAAATAGTGCATTATTTAAGTTACAATCAACTCTAACATAAATTTTTAATAAACCAGAAACACGATTGCGCTAAAATGAACGATACTGAATTAAAACCTATTTTGTTTACAACAGTAATGTGTAAACAAAAATGTATATACCTTTGTTTAAGGTATATATATTTCTATTTCTGATGCTACAAAAAATGCATTAACTCCTGCTATAGTCAATACAGCAAAAAATACAAAGCATTTTTTATGTATTGTATTTTACATCATTGTTATTATAAATCTCACAATTTATTATAAGGCTTTATGTCATACAAGTATATATATTAATTTGCATAAAATGAATATATAAACGTATTAAAAAATACTTGAATGTATATTACACAAATTAATAACGAATGGTATTCTTTGCTTAAAAATAGCGAAATAATTTTGTATATTAGATATTAATGTAATATTTATTACTTACTATATTCTCTGTGTAAGGTAATATCATAGTGTTAAATAGGATAGTACTTGAGCATTGCATTAGATAGATGGCATTACAATGGCATTCGCATAAGACTGAAAAGATTTCTTGTTCTTAGTTTATTATTATTATGCAAATTTTTACTTTTTATATTATCGTAATCATATTTTTACAACAATCTATGTTCATTTAAATTTGTACCGTTCCTTATTGATTGCCTTTAATATACTTTAATTCATAAGCGGATTTCAATTTATAAATTATAATAATTTTATAAATTGCATGAATATATTATTTAATATAATTAGCGCATTCAAATTGTTATAATTACAATAAAAATGCCGTTGTTTTTATATAGATTTTAATGCAATGCGCAATAATAATAAATAATCTTGTTTCTTATTTACGAAAACAATTATTTCATATATAAATGTAAAAGTATAGAATACATTCAATTCAGTATATTTAATTGTATATATATTATTCAACGTGACATTATTAATATTATAAATATATCGTTTATTTTTACACAAGCAGATTTACACAATAAATTTTCTATTCTTATTCAGTTTGCGTAAATTTTGATAATTGTTTATAAAATACAACGTAATTATTGTAATACATAATTATGTTGCTTTTGTTATATATAAATGCTTCATAATTTTCCTTTGACATTAAAATGTTTACTATATATGTAAATCCCTTCTTTTTTTAAACAAATTGTTAGTCTATTTTTAAACGTCAAAAGTATTATATTATTCGTAAAGTACTAAAGTTTCGAAATTCAGACTGACCTCTGGAGCTGGAGAGTCAATAATCTTTTACATTATATGTCCGATTTTCTTGTAGTGGAAAAGTACCACTTCTTCTCGTGCATTACTCACAATTTCATGGTATTTGTTTTATAAATACCGAAACGTGTACTTTTTTAGCTATTACTGGCCATAAAATATATCAAATTATATAAAAAAATAGATCTTTCTTTACAATTTTATTTATCTTATTTAGATATCGTAATTTATTTAATTATTTTATGTCCAAAAAATAAATATCACTAATATAGTAAAAAGTAATTTTTTGATAAAAACAAATTTTTCTACCCTTTACAAAAATGTACAAATCACTTGTTCAGTTTTAGTGCAAATTCCATTTTTGTTTAAACGAATCTTATCAATTTCAATATGGTAAGAGAAAGCGACTTTCATTTTTTGATCAAGTAATTGAGAGAAGTTGTTTTATACAGATCATATAACAAATTGTTTGATTAGCTGTGAACTTTTGTTTGTTTTACGTAAGTGGAAATTTCATGCATTAATTGATATTATGAATTTCAAGATTATTTATTTATATGTATATATATATATATATATAAGTACATATGAATAACAAATATTTAAATATTGTCCAACATATTGTTTGTCGCGAACATATACATAAATATTAAAACATTGTAAGAAATGTGAATAGTTTAAAACAATTATTTACAAATGTTTAATATTATTGATGGTTTATAAGTTTATATATCGCATGTATGCTTACGAATACTAAAATTTATAATATTTTAGACTTGATTAACATTCATATTATTTAAATTTAATTTTTGGTTCAAAGCTGCAAAATTCTTTACATTTTATATAATGTATCATTTTTAATATCATGCAATCATAATCAAATATATTCCAAAAATTTTATCATAAATTAAAACAATAACAATGAAGAATATAACATATGTTAAATTATTGATGATTTTTAGGTATTCATAATTTTATAAAGTAAGTATATATTATTATTTCGTATGATTATTTTATTTATATAAGAAAAAAGTGTATATATAATTGATTATTTTTTCGCCATCCTAAATATAATATAATTTTCATTAATAAGCTCCTTTCATATTAAACGTATAATAAAGTACAATTGACAGAAATATATGATATATTATTAATATTGCGATTAAGACCAGCGCATCTAATTATCATTCTTGGCAATGATAATTGGCTTAAGATTGAATCAAAGTAAAAATGGGTAACGACGTAATTATCACAATGCCTGTACGTTTATATTGCATATGTATACTTTATGATATTATACATGAAGGTTTTATTACTATAGTTTACTTATTCTTTAAATAAATTAAAATAGTGTACTTTGTTTAAATCAAATAATAGACAAGTACATATAAATGTTCACATCAAGCAAACTTATATGGTCAATTGCAAAAACAAAGTTATATATATTTGAAGTCGTATAAGAAAAACAAAATTCTTAAGTACTTATTCACGTGTGTTATTCTATGTTTACTATTATATAATGAATGCAATCAAAGTATACGAATATTCAATAAATATTGCGGTTTCGTAAATTATAATATTGTATTTTTTATAATTTCAATATATACCTTATCATATTACAGTGGGTTAAAATATATAAATGTTCAAACTATTAGTATTTCAAACAATCACTTTTTTAGTGAAAATATAGATGTGCAATAAATTGATTATTAAAAAATACATTTAAAAATAATGAACTCTTACTTACAATAAAATATTTCTACTAATAGTTTGAAATATATACATATACTTTTTAAGCTTATAGTTTTAAGGTTATATGTGTAATATGAGCTATAGGAAAATTCCATTAATGATCATTCCAGAAAGAACCGTTAGGCTTTTTTTATCGTAACTTTAATTTTATAATATGTATTATAATTATTTCATTTCATATATAACTGAATTACGCTATAAATAATATTAATTTTTTTTTATTTTTATTTATATGTACATTATTTTGTGAATTATTTATTTTATATAAATATAAAACACCCAACGTTTTGTGAAACGAAATTAATTTAAAACATATAGTTAAACGAATATATACATACCTTTAATAGACATTTTTCCACGAAAATTTATTATTAGTGTGATGAAATCAATTCCATTAGAAACTAAATAATAAGAATAAAAATCAAATATTATTTGTATCTACTTGATATATTGACTTAAAACTTGGTACGCGTCAATGCAATCACCGTGATATAATAGAAATATTTATACCTGATTTTAATACGATACAATTAAAAAAATTATTTCTGAACATATAAATCACGTTGCGGTGATTTTCCTCGTTTTTATTAATGTACTTTTTTGGTATCAATTAAAAAGGATTTTGATTATAATATACAAAGAAGATTTCCCATTTACAAAATTATTATAAAATATTAATATAATTTTAATAATGAATGAAATAAAAACAAACAACTTTCAAAGGATTTTATTGTGTGCATTTAAAAAGTAGTCCACAATGAACATTAAAAAGAAGCTGCGTTAAAAATAATTAATATTTCTTCATTTTATTTATTTAAATTGTGTACGCTTAGGAAAAACCCGTATGAATAAACAACATTTTGACTACATATTTATTATTAACAAATAAAAAAATTAATTGAACCATTTTATACGATCAAATGAAAAATGTGATTTTAATATGATTAACCAACATTATCAGTGATGAATATATATATAAAAATCGCGACATGATCATATTCTAAAAATAAATAATACGTTTACAATAATATGTGTGTATATATATATATATTCAGATTTAATTTTTCCATTATATAATTAAAGCTCGGTTATTGTTTGAATTGTGAATTACTTACAATGCATTTATAAAAATAAAATGTACAAATAATATATATAAGCAATATTTATTGTTATATTCTACTTATACAACATATAAGGAATACATTTTAATTACTTTAATCGATCTTTTCATTAAAATTTTGGTTTGTAATTGCCTTTGCTATCAATCAACTGTTTGTGATTTGTTTTTAATCTTTTATATTATATAAAGCTTATTAACTCCGTGGGAAAATATAATTTATTGCAATTACAGATTACTTGTCACTCGCAAATTATTTATTATTATTCAGGCCATAACTATCGCGACCTTAACATTTTTTTTTATTTTAACAACACCTAGAATGCAGCAAATAAAACTCGCTTATTAATGCAATTATTTGGTTCTCAATAGTATACGCTATTTGATAGAAAACTTGAAATTCGTTAATGTCATTCATAAGATTTAACTGCGCGTAAAACTTAATTTATTGCCACTTAAAAACAATTGCTACACAATAGGTACAAAAACAAAATTTGATCGTTTTCTTGAAATTGATAAATTCATTTGTTTCAGGCGCTGCTTGCAAGAAAAAGAGATTTTCCAAGCTCAAATCTACACTGTCCTATATCGCGCCGATTGCTCTTTGTCGTTATACCAATAAATTACCGTAAACATAACAACGAACAATTACCATTCGAAATATCGCAATCGAAAATAGGTAAATTGCTATCGTAATTGAAACGCGCCGAGCCATTTGCGTTCGACAAAAAATATATATATATATTTACAACCCGTGCATAAATCGGTGCATGAATTAATTCATTATGATTCATATCGAAACTTCTTTAAATACAAACACACGCGCGTTACGCTACTGTGTCGTTCGGTATAGACAATGTCAATACAAACCAAACGCGTTAGAATTGAATTTGCGGCTTAGCAATGTTTCGCAGAAAAACATACAGGACCAAGTGCCGAGCCAGATCTACGCGTTCGCGAGCTCGTGCTTTATCATCAAAGGACCAATCAAAAGTTCGGCTTCGCCGAGGAAACCGTGATAAACAACAATAAAAGAATGTGGCAACAAACGGCACGCTTTTACCGCTATCGTGTCGCGTGTGTGTATATATATGAACGCGTCACGCGTGACTCGGTTATAGTGTACTATCTCGCGGATAAGTATTCACGTGTGCGCGACTCGGTAACACCTCAACAAGGTGAAAGATCATCGTCTGCGGTAACGTCTGCAAGAAAACGAAGAGAGGAAAAAAAGGCGTCCGAGTTCCGCGTTTGTCATTTATACCGAGAGCGGCTGCCTAACGTGTCCCTAAGTGCGCGTACTTTGGGCAAGCATCGCGAGCGTTTGGCCTCAGTCGAGCGAAGGCTTTTGCGCGAACACGATCGTTAGACTTAGTATCGGATAGACGAGCGGTCGCTGCAAACCAAACGCGAACTTACCTGGATGAGAAACACAGAACTAGCGGCAAGGTTAGTTTACGGAAATAACAAACAACTTTTATTGCGAATCTTCGTTACCGTACGACGGACAATTCTGTTCGCGGAGAGAGTCATCTTTTCTTCGCAACTGCGAGATGGCTGGGTCAAAAGGTCACAATCTTCTGTCCCGCTCGACTGACCGCGGTACCGACGAAAACAGTCCTTATTACAGGAACGAATTTCGCCGCGCGGTCGCGTGTTAGAAACTTACGAGATGATTTGATTATAAATAGAATTTGTGATTAAACATCGGAGTGATTAATATGTTTTGACAATGAGTGATGTGTACTTGCTGTCCTTTAATTGTTTATATGCCTCGGGCATTCAAGTTTTTGGCGAGAGTTACGTAACTTGTTGCTCGGATACGCGCGGTAATGAAAATGTGAAATTATTCGATAGGTGCAATAAAGTCGAAGAATTTTTTTTAACGGCTGATAAGTCGTGCTTGTTGCGGTAATAAATTTGTCGATTGGTTTATTTATTACGTGCGCGTGTGTGAGTTGAGTTGTTGTTCGAAAATGCGTTGTAAAAGTGACATTTTTTTACTTCTGTGTTAATAACGCTAATAACTTGTTTACATCTTTGTTGTCGGACTGATTTTGGTATAAGGTGTTCGATAATAAATTTGGTCTCGTAACGAATAATGAAGTAATTTTTAAATTTTCCACTGCCACGATTTGTTAGTAACTTTAAAGGATAATGTTTACTATAACAAGCTTGATACGAAACAAAGTATACGAAAATAAATTTCACAGTTCATGATCAGACAACCATCAATCAAAAGCAGCGGGTGGCACTTTCTTTCTTATCTCGAATTTGTTACAATTTGACACGATGAATAATTATAATCTACGTAATACACAAAATTTGTAAATTGTCATAACAATTTGATGATTACGGTTCATTAACAATCTATGTCGCATGCATGCATAATAATTCCATTATCAAATGTTTATAGCTTTTATGTAAAATATATACATGCATGTGTCTGTTTGCATATTTAATATCATTAATTTAAAAAATATCCAAATGCTCATATTTTAGTATATATTATATACATAAGAATATAGATTCTATTATGATAAATTCGCATTGTAATATGACTTTTAATATTTTGAGTATACTGCGAGTGGTTTAAATTTGACAATTATATTAAGAATATTTATTTTGGTTTACTTGAAGCTTGTTTCAATGAGTTTTATACTTTAAGTCCGCTAATATAATTTTTTGAACGATTATATTTAGTTGTCTGTAATTAATAACCATAATTTCAATCTAAAATAATAAATTTATATATGTATGTATGCTTTAAATATCAAGAGTAATATGTATTTTATTCGTATAATGAATTATGGATAGAATATGGATAGACCTGTACAAATTATGGGAAAATAAATGTTAATGAATTGGCATTATTTAAATTATGCAATTTTTTAATCCATATACCAGTCACATATTATTTAATGGCTAAACATATACAAAACCATCAAACAATACTTCTGATGTATTATTATTTATGAAATATATATTTAAATAAAATATTTACACTGAGGAAAGCATATATTTTAGCAAAAACAATTTATATATACTGTAACTGGAACAAAATTACATTGTATATATAATCTTTAGCACATAATATAATAACCTATTATAATCTAAATCATCACAATTAACTTAGTTTCAACTAATCAACGTATACACAAAATTGAGCTATCCAAATTATACAATACAAAGTTCTTAATTTTAACTATAATGTGATGTCTAATGAATGTATTTTCGTATAAAAAAATAATGCCTTAAATATTATTTTAACACAAGGTTTCATGTTTCATATAGAAACACATATAAGACTTTAATATATTTTCTGTTAGTATTTCTTGAATGTAATATAATACACTATAAATAGAGATATGCAAACTATCATATTTTATTACAAATTAAAAACTTGTAAAAAATTTCCATTCATGGCAATTCTTTATGCAACGTAAAGAAAATGATAACTGACTTTTTTTTACACTTTTAAACAAAATATATAGTTGAGAAAATTTTGTAAATAAAAAAGTAATTTTTTAATAAAAAAAATCGAACGTATTGATATTACGTAATAGTAATTTCTAATATTATTATATTGACATAATTATGCAGTAACGTGAACTGATAATCTCATTTTGATAAAATGATTTATCGAAATGGAACAATTAATTGTTAGTGGAATTTTTAATTATCAAAAATTATCTTAATTATTGGAAAGTTTTAATTATAAAGTCTTAATTTCGAAATTGAATCATCGTCATTAAATAATTTGTTAAAATAACAATCAAAATTTTATTATAGTCATAACTATGAACAACGTACATTTTATTATTGCCTTACATTGTCGAATATTGATGATTTACTGGATTTTTATTTGCAAGTGATGCAACCTTTTGACAATAGATGCATCAAACGATAGATGCGCGCAAGTAATTGTAGGAAATGCATTACGCGAAGTGATTGTGTCACAGATCAAATTAAAATAACTGGCATCGGTTCCTGAAGCGCCTGGCAAACAGAAAAAAGGCCAATCGAGTCGGCTAAATCCAAACGGATTGTAAGAGCCGAATACAATTCAACAATTTGACGATTTACATTTGAAACGATTTGTGTATTTCCAAAAGCCGAGCTTCGCTTTGAATTCCGTCAGCGCAACTTGGATGTTTCCCAGTTTTAAGCCAATGCTATTAACATCTGAAAGATAATCGAAATTATTTACCAATCCACTTTTGAACGCGTCACGGGCGAATAAATAACGTTTATATCTGCGAACTTGGGCAAATACACCTCGTCGAAATCTTTCTAGTCGACTTTTTCTCATTGCCGACGCATAGATTTAATTCAACGTACATTGTAATCGTGGCTGGTATTTTCTGATTAAACGCAACGAGCAGATAATGAAGCGCGACAAATCCGAGCGCCAGTTTTTCTCCGGCCCCGGGACATTCGGTTCAAAATAGGTGTCATAAATGCGCGCGATAAAAATTGCGCCGACTGAGGCACGTGCCTACCAAGTCTATGCCAATTAATCGCGATTAATTAGCGACTTTGTGTCGCAGATAAATCAGTATTCGCGCGATTAATTGCCAGCACAAGCGTTTCTCGATGCGCCGGCAAACATAATTAAACGTACAGCGAGAGATGGTTGTAGCGGAGTTAAGTGCCGCAAACAAAAGTAAAAAGGCGCAAATAACGTAATTCTTATTTGCTAAAATATTACGACCTTTCGCTCTTATCTACGAGGAGATAAGTTTTTGTGGTTCTTTGCGCGCTGCAACGATTACGGTGGCGATGCAAATGAGGGATTTAATCGAGTTTCGTGACTAATTTTCATTCATTGCGGCATCACGGACGGTAACACGATCATCATTGATTAATGGATACTTGAAACGTTTAAAAAAAACGTGGTCGGTTGCGAGGGTCCATTCGGTTTCGGTTATTTCAAGATATAGCGGACGACGCTTTGTGTGCTCCATCGTTATTCTTTCGATTTGATATTAGTTTATTTTGAAATCCAACACCTAAGTCGTAATTTTCTTGCACATTCAAGAGTTTACGATTAAAATCGAGGATTCGAAATAAATACCGTTGCATTGGTATGCTAACCGGCATAAATAAGCAAGTATCACATAACTTGACAAAAAAAAATGTATGAAATAAAATATGTGACCAGATATGAATATGGTTATCGGCTTCTGCTTTGAAATGTACTGAATATCTGCGCTTAGAAAAAAATGATTTATCCAAATGAATCATTTTATTATGGCTAATTTTGTATGCGCGGGTTAAAATTAGTATACGAACGATTTTACAGTCAGCTTTTTCTGTTTTTTTTTTATTTTCGTTTTTTAATGCAGATTCATAATTTTGTTTTTTTTTTTTTTTTCATTTCCAAAAATACCATAATTGAAAAAAATACAAGAATTTCGCTTCGAATGCTTTCTTTTTATCCCCGAAAAGAAGATTTCAATAAAAATTCAAATTCGTTTATGATACACGTTTATTGCATTTTTTTTACTTATAATTCTTCCATTGAAATTTGATATTTGAGTTATGTGACCTACTGCAAATACTACAATTAATCTTCAGTCAAAGTACATTTTTTCTCGTCAATTTAATCACTTATAAAACACAAAATTCTTGATAATTTGATTACAATTTTATTAGCGTACGATGAACAATTTTGTGCACGCTTGCAATTTGCAGAATGAATCACATTTTGATAAGAATTAATTTTTGAAAAATGATTTACAGTTTGAGCATGCGACTTGCAAAAGTGTTTCAGATTGTGTTCTGCGCAATGATTTGACAGTGAATTAAAAACTGTCAATATTTGGCGGAATAACTGCATTAAATATCTTATCTCGAACTATAAATCTTGAAACGCCAGTTATATCAATACATTGATACATCCTTTTACACGAACACGTATCATTATGCGATTACAGTATAATAATTAGTAGTTATCATAATAATGCAAGTAGAAGCGTGCTACAAACCGTTACACTCACGTGGCAATGTTGATGTTATTTAAGTTCGCAGACAGCTCGCCGATCTAGAAATACAAGGTGATTTTCACAATGAAATTATCAAACCACTTTTACTTATTGCTGGAATGTTATAAATCTGCGGTCATATAATATCAATCGGGTATTCTAATTTATTCTAAATTATTCTAATCAAATAATGTTAACGTCATTGGTATATTCACAATACTACGGTACTATGTATATTAACATTTATAAAACAGTAATAATTATAATAAAAAATTACGATACGACTACCGGGAATTGAACCTTGAATTTCATGCGATTGTAAACTTTCATACTAACAATTTGATCAGTACAACAGTGTTGCAAGAAACATAAGAACGTTTTCTCTTTTCAAATTGAAGCTTATAATCCTACAAATTCTAGGAAACTTTGAAATCACATAATGCTGCGATTGTTTGTAATCAATTACGAATTGAGTCTAACCCAAAAATATATCTAACGTGTTATATATTAGTTGAGATACAGACTGCACGTATTTCGAGTTTATTTCATTCAGCAAGATTTAAACAAAAATTACGCTCTGTTATATTAATATTGCATGGGCGTATTAAACATTTTTTATGCTACCAAATAACGTGGGTTCACGAATGATCTGGTTATTAGGTATTAGATGCATTCATTTACGTTCTTGAAAAGTCATTATAAATGCAAATAGTTGTTCAAATATGTTGCAATAATGTATGTGTAACATAGTTAACATACGATAGCGCGAGACATATATGATAAAACGAAAGGAAATGAAATGCGTAATATATATAGTATGCAGCACAATGAGCACACATATTGAGTTATTTATGAAAAAAGTATATGATTATAAATACTAGTATATAACATTATTTACGTGATAAATACTAAACATCGAATTTCGTTTGACTGATTTTAAACAAACGTATTATGTAGATGCACACAATTTAAATGCATTCCGTGTTTATATCAAATACTTTTATCGTTTTAATTGTTATCAAAAACCGAAGTACATGCAATTTAATTATTATCCAATAAAACGTGCAATAATATCATTCGAATATCTTTATATAAATCAAGGTATATACAGTAAAAAGAATCAAACATCCTTAAGAATGAAGAGATAATAAGATATTGGAAAAGGATTTTTCTGCACGCAATGATACAATTAATCAAAAGAATTAATAACAGATGAATCAGATAATAAAACGCCGGAGGTCTCATTTTTTGTCAACAAAAAGTATAACGATTAGCATATGATGAGAAACAAAAACATAACAGTAGTATATTCATTAACCAATTACTCGAGCACGGTGCCTCAGTTTTTTCTTCTTTTATATATATATATATATATCAAGTCCTTATATATTTTCATTAGCTTTTTATTGTAAAAAAGACGTGCTTCTAATTTAACGTCATAATGCACGACTATACGAGCAGAAACAAGTTTTGCGTTTTAAGCGTATCATTTACACTGTACAAAAAGAAATGTTTCGTTTTCAACCTTTTTTTATTGCTTCTTGCGCTTATTTTATATTCCGATCTACGTATTTTCAAATGATAAACACTTTTTTAGCGCGTTGCTTTTTAATAGCAACGCAAAACAAAACAAAAGTCGAACTGAAATCGAAACGTGCGAAATCACGTTTCTCGATTAACGTAATGTGCCTCAACGCAAATTCTCTTAATATTTCGAAAAATTGTGCGATAAAGTGATGATTCGCGCATTCAGCGCTTCTGGATAACGCACAAGACACGCGCGAATTTTTAAACGATCGTAATTAGTTCATCGCGGTGGTGTTTTGAGTTCACGTCTGTTTCCTCACGAGTCAATTGCGCAACCGCGTTAACGATCACTATTTAGCGAACGCCAATGAATTAACTTTGGCGTTTCCAACGCCTAAATGAAGCTGTATATGTGCGCTCGTGGCAACGCAAAGCAACGAAAGGAAAAATGTTTTCTTATACATGTATGCTTGCGCATTTTGCAATCGTCGCGACAATTGATGCCAACGCGATCGTCGAGACGATTTCGCGTCACGAGAATCGCTTCATTAGAACGTCTTTGTAATGTGCACGCGTATTCACGTGGGTAGGACGAACGATCTCGGAACTGAAAATGCAGTTTATGAATCGACGGAAGCGAGACGTCACGTCGAGCGATTAACCAAATTGTGAATGAAAAATAATGATTAATGCGTTGCATTATTGTGCGAGCCATTTCGGTGAATCCTTCATTTCGATGTTTTTCGCTCGAACGATAATACGAATTTGACGTTGACGCGATGTTACAGTCTCGTTTGCGTAAAGCGCTGTTTTTCCTCCATAAAATGTAAGATTTCGGATCAACTTGATAACGCAATGAATAATTTTGAATTCGCTTTCGTTTGCGAGATTATTGTTACTGAACGAAGAACACTTACTTTGAAAGCAGTTGTTATATCATTTGATAATGCGCACGCGTGTAGGCGTGTGTTCTAATTCATAATTAATTTGTATTACCATTTCACTTGAAGGATAAATTATTGTTCATTGTGCGAAGAATATATATTATTATTAAGTTCTACTCGTGCTTGAATAAACGAAACAATAAAGGTATTGATATTTTACAATATCTTTAACACGGTTTTTAGCATTGAACAAGGTTTTCAGACTCGAACGTGAAATAATGAAGGAAAATCTTCTCGTTGAAGATAAATTTATCATGTATCGTCTGCACAAATAAGATGTGTTCGAGAGTGAAACAAAGTATTATGATATTATGTAAAAAAATGCATGCACATGAATGCACTTAAGCACACAATTTTAAACGCGTATATACACTAATGTGACACATTTCAACTATTACATTTATTATCTAATTACAATTTCAGTGATAAACTGACTGCACTTTTAGTTGTAACGTGTTAAATTCTTTTATTTGTAATATAATAATGTATTTAAGGTAGACGCAATTGATATGAGAAGAAATGGTACGTTTCATCTCTGATACACAAACGATTTTGTTTATTATTATATATGACTGTATCGATTAAACAAATTTTTATTATTATGTGCACGAACAAAATAAGTGTATTTTATTAGGACCTGTCGTTTTATAACCGAAAAGCAATTGATTTTTATGAGAACGAATATTACACTTCGCAGTCAACTGTTTCCTTTTTTCTTTTATATTTACACCTGTTTTCAATATCAACATTACTCTGAGAAATATTATATATGAAAATTTACTACTTATAATACGAGCTAGGACTTTTAAGCGAAAAATCGTGGAATTTACTATGTTTAGCAATAATATTTTCAGATAAAGCAGTAAATTTCTACATAAAAACATAAATTTTTCTGTTAAAAAGTCCAAATTTTATGATTTGTCGCTTAAAAGTCCAAGATCGTATTATAAATACCCATGTAGAAATTGCCGGAGTTGACAATACGGCCCAATACTGGCGCGGTATTGTCAGCAGAAGTATGGCAAACTGGATAAAGGCCGATACTGCATTGTCTACGGCTAACGACATAATCAGTGGTTATTCTACAAACAATGACACTATGGTCGTTTTATACAACCAAGCCCGTAACAGTAATGTGCCCGTGTTGTTTACAAGTAAACATTATGGTATTGTCTGACTTCGGTTCAATACTGGCCCAGTAT
>JABFQC010001614.1:0-18661 GCA_022817085.1 Psilanteris sp. ZL-2020
AGCCGGCGTTACATTCCAGTACTGGCTCGGTATTGGAAAACAACTGAATCGGTACAGTTGCCAGTACAGGCAATGCCGGCACCGACGTTGGGACAGTATTGGGCCAGTTGTCAATTTCTACATGGGTTGTGTTAAAAACACATGTGATATTTATTTATGTGAAGTGCGTATACGCACAGATAGAACTATGGTTATGAGTATGAATACAAGTTATTACTAAAAAGATAAAAATAATTCAAAAATAAGGATCAATTGTGTCAATGTTGCGATAATATTTGTCCATTGTTTGTAAAAGACCTCGAAACTACCTTTTATGTTCATAAATTGTTATTTAATAGGGTTCGTTCGAATCAGGAAATTAGGAAATTGTATATATAGAGGTCATTTCGGGGTCATTTTACAATATTGCTGCAGTATGCATGCAACCTTAAACCGACCGTTATATATACACATGCATACATACTTTACTTTTTGGTAAAAATCATATTAATGAAGTATATTACAAAATACATTTTTTTAATCGAGATCATGTATTTGAGTAGATTTTAAAGCATTAATTTTGCTAAAACTTATTTACTGACAAAGATAATTACCTATAATAACAAAACATTATAGGTACTGAAATTTAAACGCAATACAGCATAAATATTATATACAATACCATACTAAACCATAACTACTATTTTCATAGTTCAATTTCAAATTTATTAAGAAAATTTCAAATATTTATCAATTTCCAATTTTTAATCGAAAGTAAATTATTTTTTACACGAAATATCAACTGTACGATTTAAAGTTGTCATTTCATATAAAACGCGGTTGTCAGTTTTATTATAAAATCATTCAATTTATCTTTCGTAATTATTTGACAAAAAATTGCTTCTCGGAACTCATTGCTTTCGATGCAAATATATATAAAATGAATTATTACCGGTTTCCACAGTTCAACCGCAAACTAGCCTACCATTGTCTAAATCTTAAATTTAATAAATGAAGCGTCTAATGTCCGGAGGCCAAGATTAATTTTGCCGACTTCGTGGCATTTCTGAGATAAATAGTGTCGTGACGAGATTCGTTCGTAAAATAAAGCGTGAAGTACCGCAGTAATCTTTTTCACTGTCTTTATGACCGACAGCACATTTCTATCCGAAGGACCTTTTTCATCGTTTCTTTCCGCCGACAAGTACGATGACACGGTGTTTTTCTTGCAAAAACAATGCGCGTAGAATGACTGTCAGTATGATCTGAAGAAAATCTTGCGCCCTTCTTAAAAAAGGTGTGACTGACCACGCCTCGTGGCTCAGGGGTTGCCTAACCGCGACTGAACAACGAGACAAACGGAAAGATACTTACCGCATGGGGTCGAATTCTGATCTGGCTTTCACCCGAGAATTTCATCAATTTGCTCATCCTTTTTCACTAGCGCCACGTTCTATTGTTTATTCACAGTGGGCCGTGTTTATATTATTTGTTCACAAATGACAAGACATATTTCATCAAAGAAAATAAAAAAAAAAACAAGTACCGAATCATGCGTAGTCTTTCTGATTCATATGTTCGTGTAATCTTTAATAACACATATATAGTTTAATATAATCGTTTAAGATAATATTTACGACAATTCTAATAATTCATTAATAAGCCTGCAATAACATATGTGCAATTAAAACATCGTAATTAATGAAAAAACGGTATGTTCGTTGAACCGTGATAAATCAATTTTTCGATCAGATAATATTCGTACTGGTTGTGTTTGAAAATTCTATAACAAACTTGTATAATGTCGTTACTAGATACCCATTAAACATTATTAAAATAAAATTGAAAGAACATTATATTAATGCACAAGTGCAGATATGCTTTGAAATTCCCCACGTTATAATTATACAATTTATAAAATTATATATATACTGCACAATTAATTAATATGATAAATTAATTATTTTCGAAATTTCAAAAAGATTGTATTAAAGAAATTGAAATTATATCCGAAATTATTCATTAACATACGATGTTATAATTGTACACCAAATATTTATCCCAGCACAACCATACGCAGAGTTAAACAAATAGCCCGGCTCTGGCACAGCACCACCAGGCTACGGTAACCAGGTTTGTGCCAGTATTGGCCAAACTGCGGTTAACAATCACAATATCAACGAAATTAAGCTGAACCAGACTTAGTCAAAATTTACAACCAGTAAAGTGCCACAGTCGAGCCAGGCATGGCACTTTGTATTATATAGTCTAATACAATTCTAATAATGTTCCACATAAAAACCAGATCTAAAATGGTCCGAAATCAGTACAGGTAGAATACTAGTAACAATACTGGGCCGACATTATCACTCCAACGATGGTACAATACTGGGTCTACGCCAGTTTACAATTACGATAGTACTGGTAATTGTGGTGTCAGTACTGGGCCAATATTAGGTCGTTTCTACTGTTCCTGCTTGGTCGTTATCAATATATTTATGGGAATTCAATTGCTTAATCTGTAAGATACATTTCGGTTTAAAGTTTCTGGTACAAATATTGGTACGCTACATGTATAACATTATAATCGACGACTGTAAGTGTAAAATAATATTTTATTAACAATAATATTAAATTTCATATGCATATACTACGTTTTAATGCAGAACGCCGAATACAAAATGAACAAAAAGTCTATTATAAAATACATAATTTTAATAATAAAAAAATGTATATCCACCGGAAAAATACTCATTTAACCAGAACTGAATACCAGTATTGTTTTTATTCCAAATGCCATACCGTATGCAAGGTTCTAATATTACTCGGTACATTGTTGGAAATCGACGAAACGAGTCAATAATTACGCCTGTCATTATTTCTTCGAGTACGGAGAACGCGCATCGTCATCTTACGAACAATTTACATCGATTGGGCCTTTAACCGAGCCATTGTGAGAAAATTCTCGGGATATATGCACGGTTGTAATTAAATGACGGACTCGGCTTATGTCAAACAACCTTTTGTCACTTGACCAAATAAATGGTAATACGATGTCAAGGAATTTCAAACGTGTCATTCTTTTGCAAAAAGCAGTCCCATATATACATCCATACACATACACATAGTACTTACATATATAGATACATCTATTCAAATCGTAAAGCATATTTTGAACCAAACGTAACGATCCATAGGTATCAATGGTCTGCATATTTCTGTCGCTAATAACGTTAAAAATCGATTTCGAAGATAATTAAAAAGTGTCGGTTAAATTTTCGAGTGGCGAACCGTTCACGGTATAACAAGGTTTTGTGTTTTTCCGGCGTGATGAGAACGGCGCCTAAAACAGCATTACCTATCATATAAGTAATATTTTTAAACTCAGGTAAAAACGTTATGGAATCTTGTGCCTGGATTCTCTCTCGCGCTTTTATGTCTGCCAGTTCTTTGACAATGGCACCCAGAAGCTGCAACAGCAGGCGGGTTATTATTATTCGAAACTCTATTGTCCTGCTGTCAACAATTAGTTTAGATGATACTTCAATATTTCCGCGAGCACAAAACCTTAAGGACCGTTCGTATTCGGTAATAAATAGTATTATGGATATATATTGATTTGATTCGGATCCATTTTTGTTTACGAGAAATAAACGAACTGAAAAAGCTCGCATTAATCCATGTTAAATTTATAGTGAAATATAATTTTCATTCGTGTTAATATATATGGTTAAAATATATATATATATACTTTCCGATACGTTTAATGACGATTTTAATTTATTCATGTAGCTTTACTTTATTCATTTTCATTTCTTCAATTCTTAGAACATATACAATATTAACACTTTGTATTCCCACCAAAGAGCGTTCTCTGTTCAGTTTTGCCGTTGACATGTTTACAATATTAAAGTTGTGTTTATTCAGTGTATGAAATAAAAAAAATGTCGCTAGATACACCACACACGCGGCCGTAATCCAACGCACATGGCCCCTCTTAAACCGATTGCCGTGTGTCAATATATATCCCTCACGGTACTCTTTCCCCTTCAATTCGGAAACTGAACAGATCCCAGGCCATGCTTTCGCAGTTGTGCATATCATTATTACGATGTTTTAATGTGCAAACGGAAGACTCGTAATACTGGAAATGACCTGCGGCTAGCCAAAAGTTGAGGTCCCATTGTGACGATTCCGAGTAAGCGTGATAGCCGTGACACAGTTGAATTCATAACCGTTATTTTCGCTGGCAATTGACTTTAATGTATCGCCAGCAATGCAAGAAGAAAGTTGGCTTGAGCGCGATTTGATCGCGGCTTCGGAGCAGCCGAATGTGTAACATCTGGATCCGCCAACCCTGTTCGCGCTTTTTCATTGTCGATGAGTTCGTGAGACCATTTACAGAACTATTTCGCAAATTATTGCGAACGCGCGAGAAGTACGAAAACCCACTGCGGCATATCCGCTTGTGAAATTGGTCGAATTGAAACGGCCGAAAAACACGTGTTACCACAACACCGCGTGACCGGTACTGACGAGTTATCGTCAATTTTGTTGTTTTCATTTTGAAGTGAAAACCAATATTTCTTATAACGTCTTTACCTCGAATTTAACGATCAACTTACGATTACAATACAGCATTTCCAACAAATTTAAGGACAGTGCTGGTCGCAATCATAATCTAAATATGCTACTCGTTTCGGTGTTATCGCACGTATATATGAGATATTCATATTTCTTTTTATAATAATATATAATTAATATGATTTAGTTGCATTTTGTGACAACAAAATGTAAATAATGATCTTATAGATTATTTTTAATTCTATATAGTGATTAATTTTGTTATTATTATTATTACTATTATATGAATATCTACACAAGGCATTTATATTTGGAAATTATAAGGGTGATTATGAGATTTTATTATATAAATATAATAAACTATAATAAGTATAAATATAACTAAAATAACCTTGCAGTGTGACATTATTACAATGAGTTTATGACATTTATGAAAATTTTCCTTATCATAATTAAATCAAGCACTTTTAATAGTAAATTACAAAAATTAAAAAATAGAGTCAACATTTTTTTTTATATTTGTACTTTTTTTAAATTATAAGAATAGTAATATAGTTACGTATACAGTTTATTTTTATACGAATAATAGTATCTTTTAGATAGTAAATTTACCAGAATATTTAAGCCCTCCCTAATACGACAATCTATTTAAAAAGCCTTATCATGGCCTCACCCACCAATGTATTTCTGTCAATAGCAAATTAGATTACTATATCCATAATCATATTAAAGCTCTTTACTGATTTTCTGTAATAATATTTGCTATTTTCATATCTGACAACAGCTATATATCTATGAGTTATATTAAAAATTAAAGTTTCACTGAGAACTCTGCATAAAAATGTATTCCCTTTCTAATCTAAAGAACTTCTATTTAATAAGCGTATTATAATATTACGATGCAGTCTGAATTATTATTACCATTAATAAAAACAAGTCGGAAAAAAGTCGCATTTGTGTCATTAATATATATTGAATTCGGACGTTTTAAATTTCAATCTATTATTTCCCATTAAAAAGCCATTCAATAACTAACGACGCAATGACTATTAGCAAAATAGCAGTATCATTCCATTCGTAATGTAAATAAGAAAATTATATAATCGAATTATAATCGACGACACAGATTGTATAGTAATAGATATACGATGAATTTCAATTAAATTTCTTCCAAAAGTATACTTTATGCTAAATTGAATTCAGAAACTGTATGAAAACATTTAAACAACATGATAACCATTATGAAAAATCAAAAATCAATAATCTATCTAAATTCTAATACATTCCCATCCACTAATATTACAAACCACTTATCACAATTATTGTTCCCAACAATGTTTTCCTATTTTTTGGATGATTGCCGTCCATATAGACAAATATACAAACGTTTTGCCGAAACACCATAACACGCACACGTAGCTCGGATCTGTGTTACCGCAACAAACGAATCGAAAGAAAACTTTGTCTTCAGTTTCACATTCTGTCCGACCGAATTATTTGTCAAAACGATCGATATTAAATTCGCATTATCAAAGCCGCATAAAAATTCCTGTTATCCCAAATCCTCAATAAAGACATTTGTCGGAAAGGAAAAAAGGAAAAAAGAGAATGGCTGGGAGAAAACGCGGGGTTATTACGGAATCCGTGTCTGTCAGAGTGCATTATTTTTTACGCCTTATGTTCATAAAAATGGTATAAAACTGCGCGGGCTCGAGGAAGAGTTTCCCATTGTCGGTGGATCTTTTCTCGAATTGATGGCGGGCAGGTAAGGTCATATCCTTGGTCGGCCAATCACAATATTTTTGACGAGTTGTGTCAGCATAATGGAAGCCGCGCAGGCCCGTAAATGTGCATTCAGCTGCGACGGAACACATGCCTTCATCTCGTAATTCGCAGGACACAATGGGGGCCCTGCGTGGCCCGACCCGGGCCTTTGCGTTCACAAAGACATCCGTATCCTGCTTATCCCTCGGGACTCGGGCGACGCCGTCGTGCGTATGTAATGCGTTCACCCGGCCGTGAGTTATGAGGGACGCGATATTAATATTTTGTATCATCCTTCCTCGGGGCTGCCGCGATGCGCAACTTTGCCAGGACCCTCTGTCTTTTGTCGCTATTCGTACCCACTTCTCTCCGATCTTTGAGCCGAGCGCGCTTGTCTTTAAAGACACGCGCTTGTTGAGTCTGTGTTGTGTTGCAGTGTTTGCTCAATAATCGCGATATTCGATGCTTATTCGATTATAAGCCCGGAATAAGCTCGCTTTTTCGGAACTTTCAAAACACAACTTCAAGAGGTTTTCTGCATCCGATCAAATCATTTCAAGCGAATCGTTGCGCGTCATTTTCAACGTTGTTGCTCACATTCTGCGCGGAACCGATTTGTTCGGTTTATAGTTTCCGTCATTTGATATTCAAAGAACCGCGCAATAGTCCTGGATCTCGTTTTGTTGTCAACGCAATGCACGTATCATATCATATTTGCAACGTTTTTTTCCTTTTTTGTTTCTAAATTTATTACAATTCTCCACGAGCGATTATATATTTCTACACAATTGATCATGTTAGTCACTACGATTCGTTAAATCTTAGGTTTGGTTTAATCGAGCATGACTACTTAAACAGGCACCAGTTCTGAAATAACAAGGAATTTACGTTTCCAGGAAATTCGAATCTCACAATTTTTTGTTAAATGTGTTTTAGAAAATGCAAGTCCGTCGTTCGTCGCCGCGGTGTAATTTATAATTTGACAATCCGATCGTTTATTGGCACGATTCGTAAACAACGGGGTGTAATTTTATTAGTAGCATTCTCAAATTCTTGTACAAATTTACCTTTCATTATTAGCCCGTCGATATTGCCAAATGCACCCTCTAATTGCACGGCGAAGAAAACTAACAACGGGCCGAAGAATCCCTCGAACGCGTTCAATTAATGCGCAAATCTTTGATCCGGCGGAATATCGCGAAATCAGCCTAATGGAAAAAGGGGTCTCGGCGTTTGTGATTTTCTGTTTAACATCAAGTAAAAACCAATTACTCTAGGATACGCGTGGACATTGTAAAAACAGGCTCCGCCTGGGAGCCCACGGGCTGTTATTTTAACGAAATGTATCCAACGCAAAGGGCGCGGGTCACGTGTCACTTTGAAACACGCGTCAAACGAGAATGACATGGGACGAAGCGTCCACACGGGATATTTGTTTTTTTTTTTTCCAGTCGATCTGTTCGCTTTTACTTTCATTTGTTAAGTATACACGTTTTAATTGCGCGGTCTGATCTGAATCCGGCAATTAGTAAGTATACACTGTCACTTTCAAAACAGATACTTTGTAATGCCGTTCGATTTGTATTGAAGCGTTTATGAGTGAAATTGTTATGCAATTAATTTTATTATTTTAGAAAATGGAATTTTGGAAATTTCCAGTTAATTAAATAGTCCGATTTAATAATGTTTAATTTTAATATTGATATTATACGTATAACAATAGAAACGGAAAATCTTACATGAATCAGATATTATGAAAACGTAAGGTATGTACAACTTATTCAAATTTACTGAAATATGATAATGCACTGACCCAGTACAGACGATTTTTGTGCAATAGTAAAAACTATATATCACGTTCGATGTCGATTGAAAGAACATCAGTTCGAAGTATATGTACTCATACATCCATTACATGCAATGATTAACCCGGTAATATGCCTCGTTCTGATGGATCATTGGCTTATCGTCTTAAAAAATTGTTTGCCAATCATAAATTTATTCATCAATCCGGTCATGTGCCGTGCTTGTGTCAATGATCGACAAGGACTTTAAAAAGTGTACGCGTCGATATAATTAATACAATAGTTGTGCCATTGAAAGGGCCATGGATGGACAAACAATGATATTGATCAACGGCGTGTTTGTGTTTGTTAATTTCTGCATGGACTATTATACCGAATTTAAATGAAAACAAATTTGTTTTAATTAAAATAGCCGCGCGCGTACGTATTTTTATATATATTTATACGCACGAACCTACACCCGCGTGCATACATACTTTATTAGATTAACACCGATTTTAAAAGAACGATCAACTTTCAGCACGAAAACTCAATATTAATTGCAATTTAATAGCCAAGAGCAACGATTATTCTGCCGCGACTGCGATTCCATTGAACGGTCCGCGCGTAACAAGGGCCATATTAGTACATAATAACTAATTACGTTCGACTGTAGCGCACGCGTTCGATACAGAAAAACGACGCCGCGCCGCAAACGAAACCTTTATCATAAGTGTCGAACACGGTACGTCCGTGGACGGTTAGCGAAATCCGTGAACGCGTATTTGTGTATCTTCTGGATGCACAACACAGCATTTCGCGTACGCGCAACGCGCCGAGGGGCATGCCGACGACCTCTGTGATCGGCGGCCCGTGTAATCGGCAAGTATGCAGATGATTAAATTTGCAACATAATCGCGGCAGCAGCCCTAAAGGCAACGGCAAAGGGCGTAAAGCGAGCTAAGCGAGGTCGCTAGATTCTCGGTTCGTAGTTTGACTCGCGGTCGGCCAAAGGATTCAACCAAGTTTCGCTGGCGCTGATGCTCCCGCTCGTTCTTGCGGCCTTACTTGGCATTATGATGCCTCGTCTTGGTATAGCTTCGGTGTCTTGGCCCGCGTGCACCAACGTCTGCGCGAACCCTTTGCGACTCTGCTTCTAACATCGTTGCGGTTGGCCGAGTAACAAATCGGAAGGAAAGTTGACTACTAACTTTGAACGCGATCATTGTTTCAGCCCGAAACTACGATCTTACCAAAGCGCGCGGATTTTCGCAAAATTGTTTAAATCCTAATGTTTTTTATTGCAAACTAACACGTTCGGGAGTTTATATTCCAGCGTTTTGTCTGCGTCGTACTTAATTGTCTAATTGGTTAAATTGGATTGTTTTGTGGTTAAAAATAGGTGGCGTAATGAATTTTGAATTTAAGTTTAATATTTATAGCAAATGGTATATTGGTATTTTATGATTTCTGCAATGAAAAGAAATATATTTGAATCTTCTCAATTATGAGTTGTATAATACGTCTTACTTTAGGTTTGGTTTGAAGAAATCTAATTTTATCGTTTCATTAAATAATCTATTGAGTTGATTAACTCTATCATGTTCATTTAGATTGACTCAATTGAGTTAATTTGACAATTAAATTTTACTTGAATTAAGTTAAATTTATTTAACTTAACTCAACTTTTTTGAACTCAAAAATTGAATTGCATAACCTCTAATGATTTTAGTGTGTAATTTTTACTCTCCGAAAGTCCGAAATGAGAAAATGTCGATGCAATCGTTCGAAGAAAGTGCTTGTCTTGCTAATACCGAATATCGTTAACCTAAAACATGTATTTTTTTATAAAAGTTGTACCCAGTTTCACTCGAAGAATATTGCTTTAAGTAACTTTTGTTATTTCTAACTATTTATTTACATTAACTGAACCAAATCACTCATTATCGCCGATTCACTGCAAATTTGTTTGACATTCGTACGGAGATAAAAACGACAAGAGTGATGCATGTACGCGGTTGCATTTGAACCTCATTTTTTGTCATTGCTTTACAAAACGCATTACCCTTTAATATCGTCAAATACATTTACAAGTCATAAACACATTTACTACACATTATATCCGCCCTTTTCCTTCTTTAATCATGACTCGACAGACTCTTTATTGCCATCAAACAATATAAATCCTATTTCAAAATCCCATTTCTTCCTTATCTGATGATACATCCTTTTATTCAATAACACTTTAATGATCAAACTGTCTCCGCCTAGGAACAGCTTTTTACCTTATATTTGTCATTTTTGTCGCGCCGCTGAGAAAAAGCGAGCAACAAGTGGGTCGAGTCGGATGTCAAGTTATGAAAAAAAATCACCCTCGTGTTTCTCGAGGGGCTGCGAGCTAATAAAGGCTTGCGACAACTGCCGCGCGGAAAGCCGATTCGAGCAAAAAAGGCAAAAGTTTCTGCCGGCATTTAAGCAGAGGGTCGGTCTCGTTTTCAGACCGAAACGCCAACGGAACCATTAGTTAACGTTAACATCAGTTTTGCGCGGATTATAATTCGCAATCGCGCGGATTGAGTCGTCGCGGCGCGTATCTTTTTCAATTTCAAACGCACGCCTTATTTTCTTCTTCAATTCCTGCGCGCATCCGCGCGTTGTTTTTGTTTTCTCTCGTACACTCAGATCGAGTAAGATTATTTCCACATAATCCGACCGAGGAGGGTACCGTAATTTATTTTGTCGTTACGCGGGTTGCGTTTCGCTCACACGTTCATCTTCTTCTTGATTGCCAATACCATCAGCGAGGCAGCCGCGCCATTTATCCGACAGCGTTTCTCATGCTAAACAGGTTCGGTGTCACGGTGATTTGACGCGTTGCCAAACGCATCCACGTGTTTCGCGATCACTCCCGATCCCCGCAACGATTTATCATAATGCACAACGATCGGCCGGGTCTCTTATTTCAATTCATCGAGCATATCGGTTTAATGAAACCCGCAACTAGTTTTTCCTGTGATTGTGCGTTTCTGATTTTGCGGCAAAAAGTTGCGTTTCCTTGATACCGTTGCGCTAAATTTATCGTCTTAATAAGAATTTCACTCGCGGCTCGCGAGTACATTTGTGCGCGAAACGCGCGTTGCAGTTGAAAGCCACTGTATCAAAACCACAAGCCGCAGCCCAATATAATGAGATTTAAATTACCGCGGACCCATGTGACATAGTGTCTTTTTTATAGCAATCGTTATATTTGCCGGTTGTATACCTTCGCATTCGCGAAATACGGCCGTCTAATTATTGCTGTAAATTCGATTTTAAATTATTCGATGACGAGGAATGTAGTGCAATACCTCCGGTGCGCGGAAGAATGAAACGCATTCGAGGTTACGACTGTAGATTATAATTTTCGCGATAAATATGGATGTGGCTTGTTGAAAAGGCAGGGAATATTATTTTAAATTGCAATTAATGATGATAACGCCGAGTTCAGTAATAGAAATAAAAATTGTATTCAAAGGTGAAAATTGTATTTCTTTTTAAATTCTATAATAGTAATATTCATTAAACATGATTAAGGAGGTATGACGATATCGAAAAAGAGGAAAAGTATTAAAAAAACCAAAATATTTGATATCAATTTTCTATAAAAGAATTATTACTATCTCGTTTTGTCGTAGATATTTGCAAATGTGTTTCGCCCACATCGAAATGCTCTTTTGCTACTGGATTTCTTGCGTTGCTAATTATCCGTGTTTTGGTTTAAGTATAGAGTTTCGAGTAAAGGCAGACGTTTGTTAATTTTCTAGTGAGCCATTATCAACAAACTCTGGACGTAGGAAATGCTGCATCTGCTACACGTACAAACGTTTCATCGATACACGTTGTATCTTTTTTTAGTTTCATTTTCATATTCTTGCATTTGTATTTCAACAAACATAAATGTATTGCAGTTTGTCATAAAGACTTGTTTTCTTTACTGCAAACCAAACATCAGAAGAAATTGGTAGTT
This sequence comes from Psilanteris sp. ZL-2020, assembly GCA_022817085.1. NCBI lineage: Eukaryota > Metazoa > Arthropoda > Insecta > Hymenoptera > Scelionidae > Psilanteris > Psilanteris sp. ZL-2020. Next base: position 12,118 of record JABFQC010001614.1, read on the forward strand.
TTCTTCATTATAATGTAAAACGTACAGAATATAGAATCTAAATAACAATCATGCCTGCTTTCAAGTTTCAATACTAATCAATATATAATGTGCAGATACATAGAGATTTCATAGATTTAATTATAATTATATATTTCTGCATATTTTCATAGGCAATAAACAACGTTTTTTTAGTACATATAATTTAATTCCTTTACACGGAAAAAAACATTGTATTAAAAATTACTAGCAAAATATTAAATGTGTGTGACAGTAGTATTCTATTTTTAAATTATACTTAAAAATTGGTAAGTATTGCTCATATTTTAGTCAAAATTGGTGAAGTTTTAGTAAAATTTACTGACATTTTAGTAAAAACTACTAACATTTTAGTAAAAATTGCAGAAGTTTTATGTATTATTTCAAAATGCAACACTTCTGTCACACAATTCATATTTTATGAGTAATTTTTAATACATTTTTTCTTTCCGTGTAGTAAATAAGTCTTAAAAACATGAAAAAATATTAGTGTTCCTCATAGTCATGATAAGTCCTAAATTGGGATTAATAAGTGATTAATAGTATATATAATAAAATTATTTCATCAATGCAAGTTTACAAAAGGAATATTAATTAAGTAACTCAAAAAACGAAACTCAAAGTGAATTTGATATTATCATAATTGCTAATATTTTCATTAGCAATTCATATAATGTTAATGGTGACATTTATAATATTCAAATAGAAACAAGTAAAATAAAAAATTGCACAAAATATTATAATTAGTGAAACAAAACAACAAGAATTCAACCAAGTTTTAACTCCTTACGCTATTCATTTATTTCACACGTCTAACATTAAAGTGATTCTATTTTCTAAACTCGTGCAAATCCTGATTCAAGACTATACCAAAATACCGAAGAGATGTCAGGAGTTAAGTGAAAGAAGACTTAATGCGTGTTATATTGAGGATGAACGCTGTTTAATTGATTGACAAAATCGTTTTGACTCGAAAACAACTACAAGAGAGAAACGAAACATTTCTCTCGATTCATCGTGTTACGTACTTCCTTTGTTCTTCAAATTCCAATCTATTTTATCTCAGACTGGCATCTAAGAGGAAAACTTCATGATGTTGTGACACATTCAAGTGTAAAAATAATTTATGTGATTCCGAGATTATCGGTATTTCTAATTAAGATCTACAAGATTTTGAACACTAGAAAAAATACGAATGTAGCGTTTTAATGAATACGAATTCAAGCTTGTTCGCGTACTTTACATATCAAAAAATGTGGATGCGTGTAAGCAAATACACTAATAACACTTATAACTATGCCATTCATTGTAATTTTAATCGGCAATATTCTTTATATATTATACGTCGTGCTATTTTTTGTCAAAATTATTATTTTTTGTTTTCAATTTGAAAAACATAATTCGGAGTAAAAAATTAATTAATAGTTAATGGATTTCACCTTCAAATCGAATACTCGAGATCCAATCGTTTTCCTTTAAATTCGACGTTGCTCACTGAAATTAAAACGACGTCCACATTTGAGACAATGAAACAGCACTTATGACGGATACTATCGCAACGCTATCTAAAAAATATTCCGCTGATGTTCCAGATCATTTATTTGTATTGTCCCAATAGGCTCCTAAAATGTATTTTTTGTCCACAATGGCGGGCAAAAAATAAGCAGCCAACGTTTGACTTTATCATTGAAAAAGTAAACGCCAATAGATAATCCGAGATCTAAGTTTTTTTACTTTTGAGTGACTAATCCCAAGGTAATCCTGTTATGTACATTCATGCGATGTCGTCACAAACGACTTGATTCTGTAAATTCAAAGTAAGCCGTATCATCGGCTCAAATCAAAATTGTACGTTCAATGGTTTGGAAACTGTCAAGCCGTGTCACACATTCAGGTAAAGCTGAATTCAAATTGCGATCTAACTCAATAATAATAAAAACGACACTGGGGAATGCCTTTGTCAGTAAGTTTGTCCTGTTTTGTGACCGCAAACTACCGTCACCATTGTGCGACAAGTGCCAATTCTACCAACTCAGCAGGTAACTTTGTCACGCCCATTCACAAAATTGTACCTTTAAACGTTATTCTACTTGAAAGCACGCGTGTCGTCCTGCAATTGTCAATTCGTATAAGATTTCGTCTTTTGGGAAACGCAGTAAATCAAGTTGTCCTTTTTATGTCGGTTTATTGTAATCGAGGAACTTCTACAAGATGACAAATAGATAATAACTGATTAAAGAAATTTATGATAAATATATGCAATAATTATATTGTTATATACAAAAGTTATAAAGTCTTGATTTATCTTATATACATCTAAATAAATTATACAGTATCACACAATTTTCGTATTATTTTGCAAATTATATAACAACAAACTACATAAATAAAAAAGAAGGAACTGACTTTGGACGACGAAATTTACCCATTAAAATGAATTCATTATCAAAAACTATTTCGGCAAAAATGAAGAAAAAGTACATACTACCCAAATACATATTTCACTTACATCGCAACTCAGCGCATCTAAAAAAATAACCAACAACTACTTTTTATATATTCAAAAATTTGCATCGCAACGTACTTAGCGAGCTAAATCGCGCAACACCATTATTTTCTCATCAAGCGAAATCATTTTTCTGAATTGTCCATCCTTGATTATTCATAATATTAGCTTCCCCAAGGGATCACATATGTGGTGTCGAGCATTGACCACAAACTTTCTGAACTCATCTTGGACGAGCGCGCAAGGGCGATTAAAATTCTTGACAGAATCAAAAGTTGAATGGCTGCGGATGAATGACAAAAATGTTGTTTTCTGTTTCAGGTAAGTAGCGGCAATTTTCTTGCGCGATGTGTGTCGCTGATTTGTGTGGGTATATATTATGATTGCGCCGCGAACACTGACGGCAAACTACGTACGTAAGTATACGAATCTCGCGAGTTTGACACGTAACTTCTACGTCTCTCGGAGCAAATAAGCGGCGAGCAATACAATCCTGCCGAAGGCACGCACGACAGGACGTTTTACTCGTGACATTAGCTTAATTTATGCACGATTTGTCATCCGCGGAATAACTGTCGAAGACAGAAGGAAGCATTGGGAAAGCCGCGCAGCGCGCCTTTTCTTGCGAGCGGTGCAAAAGTTGCCGTTCGGCTCGGACAAGGTGTAATTAGTAAGGCATTCTCCTATATTACCGCAGCGTATATTCTAAGTACCGTGAGGTTATGCTTTTACTAACTGACAGAAAGGAGTCGTCGTCATTGGCAATCCTTCAGATTAAATATCCGATAATTCGAGAAGAATGACGAGAAAAACCGCAGATACGTACGGGCGTCAAGTGTCACACTCCTAATGTTCTTATCTGTCTTATTTTTTTGGCCTTGACCGAATTTTAAGATCAAACGATTACGATATCGTAAGACATCACAATTGTAGTCATAATGCTTCTGAACCACCGCATCGACATAATCGTATATACTTGTGTGCGCGTGTCTGTGTGAATATGCACGGCAAAAGTATTTTATATATATAAATATATATAAAAGAAAGTTATGAAATGGAATATGCACGCTATAATATTTGTATACCGAATTCTTACAAATATATATTGATAAAACTTTTTTTAGCTCGTGTAATAAACAGGAATATGAACATCAGTTGTAGATATAGGAAGTTATTACTTATACTTTAGTAAGTTTTTGATTATTAAATATATATCCGTTATTCGAATAAATATATATAAATCAAAGTGGATAAAAGTATTTGTTTAATCACCTATGTCTAGAAAAAGCTTTTTACATAAAAATAATCTAACGGAAAATTGTTTCATTAAACTCTGTCTATTTAGATATAAAATAAAATATAAAATTTATGTATATATAGACACGTATTTTGTATTTGTGCTAGTATATATATATATATATATATATATTGTACGAGCGTATACAAAATATAAAAACAATCAATGGAAGCTCACTGAAAAAATAAAATATCCATAAATTTAAGGTAAAAACGAATCAAACAAAACACAAGATTTATTTAGTTTTTACATTTGTTTATTTATAATCGTATTATCACAAAATCATATTAAATAGTTTTTTATTGCAAATGTTTGCGAAACACGAATTCCTACTTGAATTTTATTCAATACGATTTACGATCAACACAGTTAACATCAGTTTCTTGAAATAATAAGTCAATGTTGTCGCTTATTCAAATTATAAACACAACAGTGATTTTACATAAATATTACGTAAACCAAATCTCCGATTACGAAAGCTAATTTACACGATTATACATATTAAAAAAGTGAAAACATAATTTGACGTTTTAACATGCGCCAAACTAATTAGTGTTGCATAAAAATATTTGTAACTTAACATTATATGTCAACAAAAATTTTACGTTTTCCATAAGGAAACTATAACATTTTCATTACCAAATCGCAGCTCCCGACCAGTCATAGATTGTTTCAACGTCAAACATTTCAACTGTAAAAAAGTGACAACGTAAAGTTTCAATTCGAACGTTTGCCGTGGCAACGTTATATTCGAAATTTTGTCAATATATAAAGCTCCATATATAATTTGTTTTCATCTACATAAATAAGCCTTTTGAAGTTTGCCTGTAGAAAATTAGCAATTAAAACTTAAGCATTGGAATGGTTTAATAACCCACTAGATCTAATTTAATTATTCACACGCAGTTTTATAATTAACTCATAATTATACGACGCGCGCGTGCATTTTAATCATTAAGTGGTAAAGCGTAATTGTATAAAAACGTACTTCACCGTTCAGACGGCGAAGCGATTAATTGTCAATGACAGGCATATATAAATAAACGCGTCAATCATTATTTCGGCATTTCTGCAAAACCAGAGCCGACCGAACGCATAACTAAAGAGCGGCGAAATATACGTCGGGTTCAAATACAAATATACAACGACGCAGATTAATCCACCCATGGCGCGGTTTGCTTCGAGTCGAGCACACCTACACCCTGCTACACGGCTTTGTTTTATTTATGCACAAACTCGATACCCCGTGCCCGCAAAATACTTTTCACATTTATATGTAAAATCCGCGAACGAAACCTCGAGGAATAACCGACCTTCTCGTGATAGCACGGTATAAACACTTTCTTGCATCCAATAAAATCGATCGCGGAATAACGTATTTCTTGACCTTATATAAAAATCAAACAATTTATTATTGCATCGCTATGCCGGCAATTTCGTAGCCGAACCGAACATCGGAAACAATCCACACGATAAATAGTACCTTCGAATAACGACCGCGGTGTGTAACATTATTGATTATAAATCTCAATAAATAATAAGATCAAACACTGGTCTCGGGTGAAATTTATTTCGGCGCTAATTTGCGTACGCAAACGCCGACCGCTTCATTGATAAAAGCTCGAACGGCGTGATTTTTCAATGTCAGCAAACGACTGTCCACGTCGTTAATATTCTCAGCGTTCCGATAAAATCGAACGTTTTACGATCAACGTAATGATACGTTCGACATTAAATTGTGAAAATTACGGAACTTCAATACGAGCAGTTTACGTCAATGCCACACGGTAGCCGGCAGTAGTCACTTGCAATTTTACGAGCATGATTATGGCGCACGTGGATACTTACGTGACTCGTCGGTCTCAGATCAGAGACACACGCGGATGTATGCTCGAATTAGAAATGCAAAACTTGGCGACCATTATGGAAATTACGATAATTTTGCGCGACGCCCTCCAGGATAAGCGTAGCTTCGGTGCCTGGAATTCGCGTTGCTCCGACGATAGTTGCTCCTTTTTTTTCTGACAACACGACGCCATTTCCACGCAGCAATTCAACGACCCGAATTTCGCGTTACTCATTATACTAATACTTGATTTCAGGGCTGGAACTTTAATTGCGCATTTCATTTACGAAACTTCCTTAATTATAATCCGCTCGCAGCAGATCATTAAGTGTATTTGCGTTGTCATAAAATGCTTTGCAAACGGGACATTTCTTCAGTCCGAGGTGTACGAAATTTAAAGGCGAAGGAAATCCGGTAATCGAAAGGGAGATTTAATTTTTTTATATACGATTGGGAGAAAAATCTTTTGTTAGTTGAAATTTAATCGAGAATAAATGGTTTGTTAATAAATCGTTTTTCGTTTTTTTTTGTTACATTTTATGTTATTATTATTTTCGCATGCGTATTATATTATTTTCGTACACAATTTGTTAGTATTTGTTTACTTTTAATGAAAAACATTAAACGATATAGTTTATGTATTTAAGGCGAAATCTTTTTTTATTTATAAAACGTATAGAGGAAATTTATAATACAATGATATGTTTCTAAATTAAAAGAATAGAATGAAATAATTAATTAAAGATATTTATTTAAATATAATTACTTTCATTGAGTTATTTTAATATATTAATAATAAACAAATGTTGCATTTAAATAAATATCTGTTTATCCTCAGTCAATACTTTATCCAATATAGGACTTTTCGGCCACTATT